>JAPYZK010000213.1:0-33483 GCA_030522785.1 Platygaster equestris
AAAGTTAATGTGAGAAAAAATAAGGAAAATCAATGTTCGTCAACATTTTCCTCTCGTTTTCAACAGATTTTTATCTTATTTTTGGAATCATCCAAACAATTCTCTCACATAAACACAAAAGTCGATTTGGTACAGCCAAATAAACGTTTGGTAAAAATAGGGCACAATAAATTTTTCATTTGACTTTTTCATTTTCATTTTTCATTTGAAGTGCTGAAATTTTAATAGCTCCCCCTGCGGTCTTGGGTTGCCTAAAAAGGACGGTATCCCTAGTCAGGTGTAACGTCGCCCGGCGAAGGGCCCTCGCAGATTAGTTCCGCTTGACGGGCTCTGTTTCTCACATGTACTTTGTTCATGCACTTTTGTTCAAATTCATGAATAAACTACATGAATCGGAAACAGCTTAGTTTCTTGTTCGAAAAAACGACAAAATGGAGAATTCTATAACTCTGGAAATAGTCTTCTGAATTTTCCAGAAAATTTTATTTCCCGGGAGTATATCCGAGGAACCTGTTTGAGAGTATATATTTGAGGATTCAGGTATGACGCATTTCGAGCATGCGGAATTAAAACTGGAATTTGCAATAACAAAGTGCCTAAAGCATGATGAAGGTAATGAAAATAATTTGAAAACTAGAGCTGGTCAAGCGGAACTAATCTGCGGAGACCCTTCGCCGGGTGATTTCATACCTGACTAGGGATATCGTTTTTTTCAGGCAACCTGAGATCGCAGGGGTTAGCTATCCAAATTTCAGCATTTTCTTTTCGCAAGTTAAATCCTTTTTGCGTCAAATTTTCAGTAAATATAATGGCGAAAATGAATTGCCAGTCCGGAATAATTGAATATCGCTTTTTTTGCGGAAAAAAAGGACCAATATTACACGATTTGGGACCTATTATATATTGGATATTTCATTATTTAATAAATGGAAAACGCGATCTAACTTCGAAAAAACATTTCGGGGCATTATTCAGGGAATGATGACTGACCATTCTACGTGGGTTTTGCGAGTACATTTTTTTTTGAGGTCACACAGTGATATTGATAGTTCCACTTTTTCAATTATTGCAATTTTTCTTTACCAGGAATTGCAATTCAAACGATTTTAATTCAAGTAATTTCAGAATCTTTAATAATTTTAAGTACAATTGTCAATTTTTTTCGAAATAAGGTTTGAGATTTTGTAATATTTATTTGCCCAAATATTCATGCTTATGTCTCTCATCTTTCGAATTCATTCATCATTTCACGAAAATTTTCCGTATGAAATAGCTAAACTCTAGATCTTGGAGCACACGTTTTTTCCATGTTCTAATTTTCATTTTCATCACTCAGAAGATCCCTTCGATCGGACCTATAACTTTCAAATTTTCTCAGACGTTTCGGGGAGGGAGGGGAGGTTTCAACCCCCCCCCCCCTCTTTTCCCCCTGCGTTAGCCAGTGGCCAAAGGGAAAGAAATTATGGAATGATCAACTGTCCTGACTATTTATTTGGACAATTTCATGTGGTTCTGCTCTATTGAGATCTCAGATTTGTGCTGGATGTCGTCGTAGTGTTGACGAGACGAGAACAGCATATCTAGAAATGAAGGATACCCACTCAATGAATTTCAGCATTGATCTTGCGACGTCACCCATCTTTATTGATAGACTAGGGTATAATCAAGCGAATTTTATAATTGGACAATGCATTCAATCACATTTTTTTCTATTTTCGACTCCTTGGATTCATAAAGCTCTTGAAATGAATATTTCTTATCTAAATTCTATCTTAGGGTCGACCTTCATTCTTTACGAACTTTACAATCAGCGGCGTAGCAATGCAAGTTTCAAGTTTCCTCCACAAATTCTTCAGTTTCCGCGAAAAACCGATTCGAAAAGTTTAAAACTTAGAAGTAATGTTCTGAGATTGTTTAACATACACAGAAAACCCTTAGATCAGGTTTGTTGATTAATGGTCAGGCCAAGTCAAGATGATAGAACCACTTATTGGAAGGTCAAGTTGAGTCATGATGAAATAACTCACTTCAATTTCGAGACAAGGCGCCAAAAGACGATTGATTTAAAGGTCAAGTTGAGTTTTCATCTTCACGCCCTCACAATTATTTTCTTGTTAGAATCATTCATTTTTGTCATTCATCTCCGTAGAACGCGATTAAAAACGCAAGCAAATACATTTTGTATAACATTTCGCGTATAAAGTCGTTGAGTCCGAATTAAAATGTGATCCACCAGTCGCGAATCCTCGCACAATCTCTAGCGACCAAAGGCGAATCCCCCTCATCACCCTTTTCAACCCTCGACCTCGCGCTCACCCCTGCCCAAACCGCGAAAGAATGGCGCTCGTGCAGGAAATAGCTCGACCTTGGCCTTGGCCTTTCCACGACTGGCGTTCAAGAGTCACCTGAGGCACTAACAAAACACTGCTTCATATCGATCGGCGGAGACGCTGGATTCAACAGAAATCCGTCTTTATTACTATCTCTGAACTATTTACAGGAAGCTTTTGAAAACTTTTTCCTGCTTGATATATCTTCCCTCATTACATTTCCATCTTTAATGTATCCATGTCGACGTTTCAACACTCCACTTCTCCAACTGTATGATTAACATAATATCCGTAAAATCTGAGTCACGAAAAAGTACATTTCGCACCAAGGGGCAGAAGTTGGACTTTTTGACGAGATCGATGTACTGATATGAGTAATATAACCAATCCGAGGTGCTCGAGGACGGCTACGAGTAAACAAGTTCGTTCTTTCATCTTAGAGATAAAAAGTAGGTTTTTCGTCCCGCGACGCAAGCATCGCTCGGAAAACGGAACTTTAGGACTTCTTCGCAGGTATTAAAAAGAGCGAAAAACATAGACATGTGATAAAAATGTTTTTTCGTGAATTACTTAGGAAAAATGAGATCAAAGGACACCCATAGTCTCTTGAGTCACCCTTAACCTCACTGAAGACTTTTCAAATCCTACAACAAACAGACAGATTTGACATTGAAAACAAGTGCATCATCAGATCAACTTTCAGTCTCGATTAATTCAAAACCCATCGAAGAAACGCACGAAGTTGAGACGGAGCGTCTACTTGACGCCTGTTTACATGCAAGCAATCAAATTGATTTGCTAGCAGTTCGTCAACCCAGGCTTCAGAAGTTTGCCAATTAGTTCCTTCAACTTGTTGGAATGTAATCCACTCGAATTTAGGGTTTCCCGTCAAAGGTAATACCTGCGCTTATTCCGTGTCACTGCAGCTGCGATTGACTCCGAATCCTCGTCGATTCTCTCAAACGAGCTATTTTCGAAATTAATTCGTGTGCGGAAAGCAGGTTTGACGAGCGGAAAATTTTTGGCTTGTATTCATATTGTTGATTAAGAGTTCAAGGACTTAAAACCATTCATTTTTTGTACGTAAGTCTCTCACTAACAGTGAGTAAGTCTCTTACCAACCTAAGTTTCTTCTTCTACTGTTTTCTCTCCTTTTCTTGCAAAGAAGCAAACTGGAAAGCAAAGGACCCCGCACAAAAGGACGATCGCGGAAATGACCATTACATACGCGTTGACCCGTGAATTTGACGCGCATTGTCGCGAATTTTACGTGCCGTAAAATTCCGACGACCGTAAATACGCGTGTTAAAAGCGTTTACGAGCGCGGCAATTTACGGCCGGGGAAGCTAAGGTCAAACAGCATTACGCAATCACGGCGCGGCCAAAAGGGCTCCAAAACGCAAGTGAATGCACTTCGTCCATTAATCGTATTTTCATTACGCCGGTCGACGGTTAACTATGGCTCCTCATTAAAATCTCGTCTAATGGACCGTGCGCGAGATTATCGGGGCATCGTTCACGGTCGAACAGGATACATTCAAATACAGTTCGATACAATCGAACGTGGTCGAATAGTGTAGCGGGATCAAAATTTATAGAATGACAATTCCAAATTTGGCGCCTAGAACCATGTTAGATTGAGTAATTTTTAAATGCCAACACATTCTCTCCTGAGCGAAAAAAATGTTGGCAAAATATCAGTGACATTTGAAAAATGTCTATAAAAAGTCAGCTACAAATAAATTTCTTGCTGAAATTTTTTCGAAATTTAAGTCGCCGATGTATCTTTAGGCGTCATTCTTCTGACGTTGAAAATACATTTCTGCGTGATCTGTCATTAAATAATAGTCAATCATCTGAAAAAATTTTTCATTCGTTATCTTCTCATGATAATAATCGAAAAATTCTTTAGGATTTGTTGCCGGGCAATACAGGCAGACAATAAATTTAACGCTTTTCTTTTCCCGAAAGATTACGCACGCATAGGTAAATGTTTGCGTGTAACCAATGGCAATGCTCTCACGAGCGGCGTTAACCAATCACGGTTGTGCTTCGCAGCGAGGTCGGCCATCTTCCCGTTTCGTTTATGCGAAAAAATTCAGTGCCTATCTGATTGGTCCAGAAAATGTCCATCTTGGCGCCTCGCCGCCAGAGTGCGCCAGAGGCGCTGCAAGTGGACATGAGTGGACACAAGTGGACCAAGTGGACTCGAGACTCTCGGGACTGCTCGAGACTTTCAAGTCGGGAGACGAACAAAACAACAACAAATTGTCATCCACCTGTCATACAAGAACGTTTGTTCATTGTTGGCAGCGAATCGTTATTATGACAATTGGGTTTTTTCGAATAATATTAATAACCATTGATCTTCGTGCCACGGGAACTAGGCAAGGGGCTCGCAATGTTGAAAAACTATTGTATAACCTAGCTTTACTTGCGGGTTTCGACCAATAAAGTATACTGTACTGATTCCTTATAATACAAATAATACTTTTTTATAATCAATAAATTTCCAACGCTTCAAGCACTTGGGAGTATTCTGAAAATTACTGATATTTAAAAATAAACATCTCCATTTGGAGATTCAAGTATTTTAACTTCTAACTTATGAGTCTTCTTGGAGGGAATATTAAAAATAACGAATCGAAATTTGAGAGTAGTTTAAAAATGTATACAAAAAATATCAAAAAAAATAATAAATGAAAAAAACTCAATTTTTAATTGTTGCAAATTAAAACCATTTTTGATTTCCCAATAAATCTGACTATATCGACATTTTCCTTAGAAAATGCATAATTTCGCTGTACAGTATATTATTATAAGTTACATATTATTGTATTATGCAGTATCAAGCATACTTTGACCACTCATTTTCAGAATATTTCGGGTTTTTCAGGAGTTAAAAATGATATTACTTGATTTTAGGATAAAAACGTATTATGTATATGAAAAATTAGCATTAAAGAAATTATCTTTCATCCGTCAATTAAAATATAAATATTGTGCAATGTTTTTGGAGCGAAAAAGTGTGGAAACTTTACCAGTTTTGAAATAATTAAGATAATACAAAATTGATAGTTTTTCAAGAACTCCAGTTACATGTATGAATGAATTCAAACAGTAAAAATATTCATTTCTCAATTCTTTGATGTATAATATTCTGCTCGGAAAAATGTGGAAATTTTCGAAATAAAAAAGTTCGGATATCTACAAGTTTCGGAACTTCATCTGACATTGCAAATTTTTCAATTTTTATAATACATAGTTGAAAATTTATTTAGATATGTACACAAATTTGTAATTATAAAATTTTCGTTTTTCACGCTATATTTTTTTCTTAACCCTGTACTTCTAAATTCATCTTAT
Source organism: Platygaster equestris (assembly GCA_030522785.1). Lineage (NCBI taxonomy): Eukaryota > Metazoa > Arthropoda > Insecta > Hymenoptera > Platygastridae > Platygaster > Platygaster equestris. The sequence continues at coordinate 5,697 of JAPYZK010000213.1, forward strand.
GAATCTCTATTATGAATTTTTTTGGCAGATTCATAAATTCACACATATAAACTTTATAATGTGACGTATAAAGAGACGTGTTATACGGATCAAACTCATGAAGTATCAAGTTTTTTATTTTTTAATTTTATGGTACAAATTCAGGAGTTAAAAATTTCCAATCAATCAAAAATTGATTAATTTGTAATGTAATAAAATATCGCACGGAAATGTTACAAAAAAAGTGATATCCACAAACAAATACTTTAAAAAGTAAAAAAGATTGTCGGGCAATACAGGATGAAAATGCTTCTATTGTTGAAAATTACAAAAAATAATGATATGAACCCAATCCAACCGTCGGTCAGATTTGATACACATATCCAATTAGTCCCATACAAAAAAGTAACAAAAAGTCCCGACAAACCGCTTCTTATTAGCATGCCGGAATTCAAAAAGTTTAATATAATATTGTGAAATCCGATCAGCCCACATTACTAATGAACAAGGTTATGTCCCACTTGTATATCAAAAAAAGTGTGAAAACATGAAGATAAACGGTTTGTCGGGGCTTTTTGTTACTTTTTTGTATGGGACTAATTGGATATGTGATATAAATCTGAATGGAGGTTGAATTGGGTTGATATCATTATTTTTTGTAATTTTCAACAATAAGAGTTATTTCCATCCTGTATTGCCCGACAATCTTTTCTACTTTTTAAAGTATTTTTTTTTGTGGATAGTGATAGTTTAGAGAATTCGAGAATAAGTTGGAAAGTGGATATTGATCGAAAAAAATTATATCTTGCAGTTCATAGTGTGCTGGTGATATTAATCGAGAGGAATATATAAAATAACTGATATGTATTGATTTTAAAACCAAAAATCCGCACATGCCATATATCATAAATCTTGAAAATTGGGTGATTCCAGAAGACTCAATTTTTTAGACGCTTTTCGGAACGAAAATCTTCTGCAGATGGTTGGACGAGAATTATGATTTTCATCAGTTTTGAGAATGCAACCCCATGAGGGCTTAGATGTAAGATCTTTACATCTGTCGGAAAATTTTGGAAATTATAAAATTTTCTAATTTGACTACAAGAATGTTCGGCATTTCTTGTCATAATTATCGGAATGTCATTTAATTTCCAGAATTACCATAAATACAATAATATGGGAATTTTTTTGTGTTTTACGTACGTATTTCATAATTTTCATTAATTCACGCATATTTTGTAACATGTTTCAATAACAATGAAGAATAAGTTTCGTGTATTACCCGTGTCTGTGTCATTTATTCATAACTTAATGAGCAATGTGTATAACATGTTTTTCCAAAACATTTGCAACACATCAGTAAAAGATATCCTTCTGATATCTGCATCAGACGTTTCTAGAACTTCGGCAACATATGTTTTCAAAACATTATCATGGGTTACAAAACGACGTAAGATAAATGTTCTCTACAGATTATCTGCAGACAATTTCCAGACATTTCCCAAACATTTCGCAGACTTTTTTTTCACTCGAGAATAAAGGCATAAAATATTCAAGTTGATAACATTTGCTCCATGTCAATATAATAATAATAACAATAACAACAACAACAACAACAACAACAATAATAATAATAATTCATTTATTTACACGGGTAATACACCCTTTTTATACAAAATATGCATACATTTTACATGTCGCCGGCAGCACAAGCCAATAGGGTGAGAATTTCTCAAGTGAGCCACCCTAAAACCTTCAGGTCCATTTTTTGGTTCAAAGTATATGTTCCAAGTAGGGTCTGGGCCCTCAGATAGCTGTGCCAAAGGATTTAAGCGGAAAAATTTTTTTGTTGCTGATATCAACTAACAAATTTTTTGGACACTTTTTTTGAAAAATTCATATCTTCCGAAAAAATAAATCGATTCTAACAATTCAACTACCGATAGATTCTAAAATCAATGTAGGTTTAGACAAAAATTATTTCAATACGTCAAATTCTATTTTACCATAATTGAAATGTGATTGTTTATTGAAATGTATGAACAAATATAGTGCCTTATTGAGTTTTCACACGAACAAAAACTGTACATAGGGCAAGAGGTAATCAATAATATTACGTTCGAAAAAAATGGAACGCTTCCGGGAACAGCGTGATTTGAAAGTTTGCACTTCCGCGTCGCGCTCGGAGAAGCTTGTCTTCGCGCGCAGCGCACCTTTGGTGATACTCGGGAGTGCTGCATATCATATATTATATATATATCAGATTTGAAAAATTATCAATGTTTGTTCTTTTTTGCACAAGATAATCGTTTCTGTTCATCGTATCTTCAGTATATCAAAATATATATTTGTGAGAAAATTCAAATCGAAAATTCTATTATTGTCAAGTCTGTTCAACATTGAATATTCTAAATTCCCTAAATTTATATCAGTCTTTCAAATTTTGTGAAGACCCTCGATTCCCCTCATATTTTATTCGCAAGATATGGCTTTGTTTGCAAAATTTGAAATGTATTTCTTAATTTTGCGACCGTTTCCAAATATACATCAAACAAAATATCACTTTTCCAAATATTTCCACATTTTTACGCTTTGAAAATAATTGCAAATTTCTCAAGTTCAAAAAAAACTTTTAATTCGTTTAAATATTCCAAGAAATTTTGAATTTGTGAACGGATGTTGCAACTGCGTATTCGGGATTTTAAAAAAACCGAAAAATCCGGAAAAGGTATGGATGTTTGTATGAAGATTACAGCATCTTCAAATTCCGCAAACATAGCGAACTTATTGTCTCACTTCTCGAACAAACTCTACATTCGCCAAATCGCAAGAAAAAGTGAAAATTTTTGAAGTACGTATGAGCAAACCTTCTCAAAATTGGCCTTATTTTAAAAACTCCCAGAATTCCGGAAAATGTGTTACATTTTACATAATTTGGTCAGCTGATATAAATTTCAGAATATTCAACATTTAATCAACGCTATTTCTGCGTATTTTTCAAAAAATGGCGAAGAAATTGTCTTAGAATTTCATAGGGAGTCTATGATATTACGTTGTTACAATGACCTTGGTACACTCTGTATATTCATATACTCAATATACGACGGAAAAAAACAATTATCTAGTACAAAAGAGAATGAACATAGATAATTTGTCAAATCTGATACAGATATGATATGCGGCACTCCCGAGTACCACCAAAAGTGATGAAGCTTGTCTTCGCGCGCGCGAAGACAAGCTTCTCCGCGCGCGACGCGGAAGTGCAAACATTCAAATCACGCTGTTCCCGGAAGCGTTCCATTTTTTTCGAACGTAATATTATTAATTACCGCTTGCCCTATTTACAGTTTTTTTGCGGAAACTCGATGGGGCACTCTATTTGCTCATAATTTTTCATAAACAATTACATTTCAATTATGGTAAAATGCAATTTAATGTGTCGAAATAATTTTTGTCTAAACGTACGTTGATTTCCGAATCCACCAGTAGTTGAATTGTTAGAATCGATTTTTTTTTCTTCGAAAGATATGAATTTGAAAAAAAGTGCCCAAAAACTTTGTTGGTTGATATCAGCAACAAAAAAATTTTTTTCGCTCAAATCCTTTAGCACAGCGATTTAAGGGCCCAAACCTTACCACCCGAAACATGTATTTTGAACCAAAAAATAGACCTTAAGGTTTCAGGGTGGCCCAATTCTTACCCAATAGCATATCAATCACGTGAAGTGGTGACAACAAAACGTAGAAAAAAAGAGAAAATAGTGATGAGGAAAAAAAAAGAAATATTTTCTGTACATAAGTAAGAAATTAAATGAAATGGATATAAGTGATTATTTTATATTATATCGAAATGTCGATATATATCTCTTCTCGTTTTTTTTTCGTCTACCGTCTCAAGCAGATGAAAATCGCTGGCGGGAAGTGCAAATTTAGTTTTGAGTAAGATTTGTCGACTAAAGCAGTCATATAAATTCAACCGATGAGATACTTTATGGATTTCGCTCCGGAATTATGACGCTTTCAAGACGGCCGTTTAAGAAAAGTACCAATCGATGTATCGATATCTCGATACATCGGAAAGAGAAAATTTCACGAACTCAGATATTCAACTTAATTGAATTTCAGCTTCCAGACAAATTCCAATTTCCAGCTTCAATGCTACTTAAACCGTCCAACATTTCCCGCCATCGATCGGACGTGACTTTCGGGCGGGCTGTTGATCATCTTGAGCGGAAAAACTAAAAAGCAAAAGAGAAGCACGAGCTTCCGAGTTGTTCCCGAAGTGAGGTGCTCCAGTGACGTCATTCGTGATGTCATAGAAGGGTTGCTAAGCGACCGGCACACGTACGCGATCGAATTGGAGTATTGTAAAGAGCCCGCGTGTGTATCAACCCAGTCCGGGCTCAGTTTTCACCGTTTCCCAGCTTCCCGGGACTGCTCGTCTTTTAGCCCCATATATAATCTGCCACGCACGTGCCTCACGCTCGTGGCATTCCAGATGACGAAGTCAAATGCACGCCTCTCCGGGGGTGCTTGCGAATAGCGAGCGTGCGCTATTTGCTACTTAGCCTCGTTTTGGATGATGCTTGTAGTTCTGGGTCTAGTGAAGGAGGCTCGTTCGTTCTTATTAGTTTACTTGCTGTTTGGCGAGCGTTTATTAACCGATGCTGTTGAGAGGTTACACCGTTTTGAAAATTTACAAAATTACGTTGAATTCGTGTTTGATAAGCATGATGACAGAATTAATATTGAAATGTATTAAAATTGATCACTAACAATTTCCAGAACATTAAGAGAGACCCAAAATTATATTTTTGATTGGTGCACTACATAATGAAATGATACTGCTGAACGGAACAGAAAAATCGAATGGTGTAGTGCTTAAAAGTGTTTTCTTGCTCGCCGTACCGGAAATTGATGAAAAACTTCTGGTTTGTAATTCGTGAACTACAAAACTATCACACAAGGATAAAACTTGTTCTCTACCCCCATACGTGCCGCGACAATAAAATTTCAAATTCCGGTCGCGCATTCTACTTGTTCGCGAGAGTCGTTAAATTTATCCTAGGGCAGAACGCGATTACGACGGTATTTGGCAGTTACAAGTAGCGAAACTTTTTGCTCTAGAATCGTGATAGTTCGTTCGGTTCAATATTTTGGGAGTTTTGTAATTGAGAAGTGCTTTGAAAGGTTCGAGGTTTTTGCTTCTGTAGAAGAGCGTTTAGTATAATTGAAATTTACGGAAAATAATTACGAATATCCCAGGTTTTAAAGGTGAGATCTCATAGAATCTTTGTCAAATCTCTTGGCGTCACTAGAAGTGGATGCACACAGATTTTGAAAATAGTGGCATTGGCGGTAATCTCTTACAATCTTTGCAGATCTAAGAAGATCTAGATGTAGGTATCTATGAGTATGTTGACAGAACAATATGAGATCACAGAACATCTCTATAGATTTTGAAAAGACTCCATCAGATCTCAAAAAAATCCAAGAGATCTCACCTTATTTACCCGAGATTCACTAGAAGTGGAAACAGTGGAGTCAACAAACTACTGTTTAAAATATATAAGCCTTGTACGGACGATAGTAGAAATATGAAATTGGATGATCGTTCGTCGAGCTGTACTACTGAATTCAATAAAGCACACCAGCTTGTTCTCATGGCTCTCTTTACTCTTGAATCCGGATAGTAACACAGTTCCAATGCAAGGCCGATGTGTTACAAAACACTGAAATTGAATGCAGAATCGACTGGATTCATTATAAATCAGCTACATTGTGGGAATAATTTTTTTTTTAACTACGCAATTTCTGAAACGTTGACTGCATATATCGAATTGAAAGTACGTATTGAAAAATATTATATCAACGATTTGAGAAACCTATACCTTATCTTCGACTCATTTGAAAATTAGAAGTTTTATAATCACAAACTGAATCTTCGTCGGTGGATACGATTTCACGATGAAATGTTAAACCTTCAATTGAAAATACTCACGGCGACACTTGACATTTCCACGAGCATTATGTGTATTAAAGCAGATGAGCTGGGCAAAGAAGACAAATTAAGTCAATTTACCAGAGTAGTTCGGCGCTTCTCAAATTAAGTATAGTCTACATTGAATCGTGCTTTAGCTCTAAAGTTCAAAGAGACATCGTTCTCGAGTCGCTGCTTAATTTATCATTGGTTCGTCAGTTTTGTCGCTTTAGAAAAACGCTGGGGAGACATTTCAAAGCGCTGCGAAGTGAGGTAATTTTAGAGAAAGAGAGAGCTGGAAAATACTACCAAGTTATCTTCATTCAGATACTGATGTAGTTGTCACTTACAGGAGTGACATTTTCCGAGCATCTAAATTTATAATTAACCGTATTTATTTCTCACCAGAACTGTGGCCTGACTTAGACCTCAACGATAGGTCAGATGATAAAGCTACTCCATTTAGAATACTCCATAATTTTGTTTGTGACATCCATTTCCGAATGTTTACTTTTGAAGCTTGGAATTTTAAGGGCTCGAGAGTTTGGGTCCGACCGTTTTTCCTTAGCCGATGCGAAAAAGTGTCGCTCATGTTCGATTGGAAATACTAGGGTCCGATTGGTAAAAACACTCGTTAAATTCTCAATTTCTTAAAAAAAAAGTTTTTGTAGCAAAAATTGAATCCGACAACATAGCGGTATTCTGCGACATGCGTTTATGAGTTTCCAAATAGGATTTGTGCTTTGGAGTAAAATTGACAGTGTAAAGTGGGAAATTCCATTTCCTAATTTTTTTTCGACTTAAGTGGCAATAGTCCACTCATATTGAAGAAGCGTGCAAAAAGATTAGCCAAAATATCGAGAATTGGCTGAGAAAACTTGGAAATGTTCCTCGAGCGTGCTCGTTGGACGACTGGATTTCTGTTTCCATCCACATCAAAACTTCGACTTTTCAATCCAAAATAATCCGGCTCGAAGGACCATGTTCAGGATAACGTAGACGGTACATTTATCTTCTTACTTCAGGCGTGGCCGTGGTTTTGAATCAAAGAGAAGTCGATTTCGATGACACAAAAACTGGCCATTTATTGTAGAAAGATCCGTGAGAAAGTGAGGTGGGATTACAAAGTCGGGGCAGTAGGTAGCGAGTGAGGGCGCCACATACGTGCTGTGACAGTGGCGGGGAATTCAAATACATGAGTTGCTACGCGACAATAATTTCTTGGAGGTGGTAAGAAAGAGTATGGACTCAAGTCTCAAAGTTATACTTCAGTACTAAAAGGCATTGTAGCTCGGTGGTTGAGCCACCAAGCTGCCAAACTCAAGGATTTAGGTTCAAATTCCAGTTGGTCGTGATTTTTCTCTGAGAAAAAGTCCAGAAGGGCATGGAAACTTTCGATAGGGTCCCCTGTAGACCACCAAAAAAGGGATTCGAAGACGTACCCGAGTATACTATTGCTTGGTTTTCCATGGTTTCCGAAGTGAATCAATAGTGGGTCCCAGATAACTCAAGTTGACGTAAATACCGGTGCAGAAGAAATTGTATGAAGGGAAGGTGAAGAGAAAAGAGAGGTCCCAAAGATCCACAATATAAGTATGGCAAAAACACGCATTGAAAAAATTATATATTCCAGTACATATTCCCTGCACGTCACAATTTCATCAGAAAAATAAAAAAAAAATCCTCTGTGTCTTTCCAATTTACATTTCCTCACACAACAAGAATCAAAATCACACACGATCTCATCACCCAATTCCAGCTCTGGCAGGCAACCGAACGCATTTTTAAGAAGCCAAACTTTTCGAGATCAAAGCGCACTCATTAATTCACCCAACCCCGAAAACAGTTATCCAATTCGCAGATCCGCTGCCAAATGCCCGATTTTTTCTCATCCTCCGTTCTCAATAACTCGGATGCCTCAGCCGCGAATTTGGCAAGTGGATTATCGCGCGTTGTACATTTAGTGCGGCGCAGTTAGCTCCGCATTGTTCCCGGGACGTAGGAGAACGGTGATTGCGGGGGCAAATAGACGCTCACGACTCGGGGTAATAGACAATAAAGCTGGCATCTGTACACGCGAGTTATGCGGATCGGGATATTGCGCCCCATGTGCACTCCGTTTCCTGGCCTCGCAGCCACTTTGGGCAACCCCGCGGCTGAATCCTTCCACCCTTGTAGTCGGAGACGGTATCGCAGCCCCGCTACGATCGGTCCCGGCTAAACTTGGCTCATTGATTGCCGTCTTGTTTGTCGCCCCACTTGCGAGTTTTCTTTACTAATGATCGCGTTTCAGGGATCGTGGTAGATATGCAGGCGACTTATTTTTCTTGGAGGGTCTTTTTCTTTATGAGGGGCTGGGGGAATTTTTTTTTTTACAGAATGGGATATTGTGTTCATATGCAGTTATGAGAATAATTTATCCAGACAGGTGTTTCAAACAAGTTTACATCAAGTTTTACATAAACATAATGTTAACGTAAAACAAGTTTGCACAATTCGTCTAACTTTTCAATGTCATTCATGATATCGATTCAGCTGTTTTAACTATCATGTTTAACATCTCACTAAAAATTTTACTTTTGTAGAATTACAAAGAACACTATCGGAATGTTCAGTAATATTTCTGTAGGAATGTTTTTTACAAAATGCACTGTGAATGCTCAATAATATTGGTTTCGTATTATCTATGGTCTGGCTTCTTCGTTACCTTCGAATGCGGAAATACGATTCCAATCAGCTTTTTCTTCGCTAAAAATGATCTCACTTCCTCACGCATCAGCACCAGTATGATGAAATACCAAAGTCCAGACAGATCATTGAAAACATTGACAGGATACCTAGAATCAAATTTGATAAAAATAAAAAACCGAAAGTCCTTGTAATACTGGTGCAACCTTAATTAAACATCACACTTTCTACAATACTGTTCAGCTATTCCCATAAAAATAACAGTGAAACGACTTCTAGGAGATTTGATCCGAAAAGAATGTTACTACTGATAAACTGATGAAACGATAACTTTACTGATTTGTAACCCACCTATACGGTGATGTATCTGGCACCTTCAATGCATTGAATGCAAGAAATGTCATCATCGTGAAGCTCTTAAACATCATTAACTGCATGAATGTTGACCATTTATATCTGATATCTTTTTTATTGATGATTTTGGATCGAATTCTTCCGTTTACGAATAGTTTGACTAAGGCCAGAACAAGGAAGATGACATCAAGTATGAAAAGAAATATGAAAGGCCCAAGATAGAACGTCCACGAATTTTTGCGAATCTAGACAAAAAAAATCGACATTAATATACTTCGTCGGTATTCGCGGTCAATAATGTCTCATTGTCGGTACTAATGCGTTATAATGAGATACACGAGGGATAGAAATTTATCCTACTATTATTTAACTACAAGAAATAATAAATACCTATAAGAAATTTACATAGGCAATAGGATAATATTTCCTTGTTTAATTATCAAAGATTATAGCTCCAAAGAAGAATTGATACTGACCCGTGAACCCAAATTTTCCGTCTCTGAATCTAGGTTTAACATGCGAGCCGTCAATATAATCAGATATAGCAGCCCAAATTAAAAAGCCTAAGGGGTATACGCTGCCGGAAAAACAGTATAGACAAAAAAGAGTTTTGTCGTCAATTGGGAAGGTTTTGAACCTGAAAAAATGCCGTATCACTGTATACTCAAAAATATGACTTTTGGAACCAAAACTCGATTATTCATGAGAGAACTCAACTGGAACTTACCAAATCGTACGCCAGACGTTGAAAGTGACTAGGTTGAACCAAATTGCAGTAGCCGATTAAGAAAAATATAAGAAGAATCCAAAAATAAATTGCCTGATAGTAATAGATTTCCAAAAAGTCACCAGATTTAAATAATAAGTCACTGTATAATTGAACGTTACAAAGTGATGGAGGATAACTTGATGTTGATGAGTTACTAGATAAAAATGATGATAAGTAGAAAAAAAATTAAGATTAATCAAGATCAAAACCACTATACTGGTAAAGTTCACTTGGTTTGAACTCAAAAAATGTAGTCGATTTCGAACATCCACGAAATCCTTAAAATATCCTAATTATCAGGCAATCACGAGACTCTAAAATAACACTATATTCTTGCGAACACTCCAGCAGTCTTATAAAAGACCGCATATATTTTCCAATAACGAAAAGTATGCCCTACAATTTTGAGCAGATTAAAAAGAGTTACCGAGTCTTATGCGAAGACGTTCACCACTCTAATTTGATGACTACCAATGCAAGGTACTGCATAACATGCACGAGTATCATGCACAATAATGTTTTCCGAAGAATATTCATCTTCTCCGGAAGTGATACGTAGATTATCAGTATCATGATTAGAAATGATATTGATATCATCATATTAGCCACGGAAAGGGCACTCCTCCATTGAGTGAAAGACACCGAATTTACCATGTTTATTTTGATGAGAAAACAAACTAAGGCTTTGGAGTCATTTGTGAGTGGATTGAACAGGCAATACCTGAAATATTCCATATAATAAGTATTTCATTCAATTGTTATTCCTAATAATTACATACTTGAATTTCACCTGTCTCGGGGTATTGAATTTGTTGCGTATATCAAAAAAAGTTTTCGTCTACGTAGTATTTTTCCGAAGAATTTTTCAAGGAATCAATCACGTATGTCTCGCACATCGGCAGAATCGACCTTCCGTTTGAACAATTTCTACTCCCAAGATCGGCAGAATTTGGAGGACAACATAATACAAAATCATGTTTTACGGATGTTGAGTAAAACCACATTAGGTCGAATGTATAAAAGAAAATTGTCAATTGAATTGCTTTCATGATTTCTTCTGTTGAAAGAAAAATAGTTGTAGGATCAAATTTTATCGCCAACCTCTTAAAAGTTGACGAGAAATTGGCATACACTTTTTTTTTATTTCAAAATAATAATGTGCAAGATGTAAATCAATTATTCCGTGTAGATTACATAAGAACTGGAAATAATTGTGTTGACAGCTCGTTAGAATTTAATGTCAAGTGATACAGTACTGAACTATTGAAATTGGACAAATGACTTGCAAGCTTTACCGAAAACGATTCACTGACATGACTGACCTGTTTTTGTACAAGGATCTTCTTTCAGTGCATGTCCACGGTGACTTCAGTGCAGCAAAACTGTTATGCAGTGTTAATGATAATCATGTATTATCATATTACGCATTTTTTGAAGGTGTACAAAATGTACTATCATCCAAGTTCTTCGAGCATACACAGTTTCTACCAATCATTGGCACACTGAATCCGTACCATCGAAAAAATATTTTTCAAGGCTTTTAAAAAGGAGAGGATATCTGATTAACAGTTCGAAAAAACTTGACACGACTTTTCCATTTTCATGCTTGTTTTCCTAACCCACTCAACACTGCGTCAATTTAAATTTATCAAATTTCATCCTACATCTTATTGAATTTATTAGATAACGAGAAGAATTTACGTTTGAATACGTACATAATTACTGACTAAGTGTTTTTTAAATAATTTTTGGAGATTCATCATGTAAGCACAAGGTTGATGATAAAGAATTCACAGTGCAGAAAATAGTATGATTCAGAGAAGTTATAAAAACATCACTTACACTTTTTAGAGATAAAGTAAAAAAGAGAAAATCAAATTACTTGATGTATCTAGTACTTAAGATGTCTAAATTTTGTATAGAATTGTGTTCAGACTTCAGTTATCAATCGCATTGTAACAGGGGGGGGGGGGGTACCTCTCCACTAGTCAGTTTTTGTTAATTCAATAGGAGTAAAAAAATGACGCGTATTATTTCATCAATATGATCATTATCGATGACTTTATCGACGAAACAATCAGTGACACATTACGAACATTCAAAAACCAAACATTCACTTACATATGGTTCGACTTATCGGAAGATTTATCTCATCACGCAGTATATATTATTCTTCAAAGTAAAGTAATGGTTATGACTCTCAGCATACATAAGATAGTCGCAGATGATTATATCAATTAAAAACATTTATCGAACGAAATCAGTCAACTTGAAGTGTAATTCAATTTTTCAGTTAGTTTTTTTCATCGCTAAAATGTAGACAAACAAAGTAGAGGAACAAAATGTGTTCAAGATTTTCTTATAGTATAAAAAAACATCAAACGTATTTTGTTCGCATATTATAATATATTATGACAAGTAGCATGAAATTTCCGACCATATAGGTAGCAAGACACAGATGTTCCGTGAATTAGAAATATCTTCGAATTATCATTACATATCGAAACCTTTCCAATTTCCAACACTTTCAGTTTTCTGGTGTAATACTTCTGGGTGTCATCTTTCCAAAATCTATTTGCCATGTAAAATTAAAAGGCCATTCTACATCTCGCGCGTGACAAAGTGTACCAGTCCTTGACGTCGTCCACACTGTAACTTACAAACGATGATAAATCCAATGTTGAATTTCCCCAGTGTGTATTAATGTAACGTGACTTCATAACCTGCAGATATGAAGATTTTCCTACTTGAAGTTGGATACTTTTTCCTGACATTTGGAGTCGAGCCCTGCAACTCTGAAAATATTCACTTCTCCCACACTTTATGTCAATAATCGCAGGTATTGAAGAAAATTGCTCACTTTTACGACTATACGAAAATCTCAGCGTCGAAAAAGACCAAGCTGCTACGTCTCCATTCAGCATTCGGAAGTAACGACCACACTATTATTATGAGTATTTGAAGCAATTTGCTCCAAATCGTGATATCTACATCTCCCGAGGGGTTGCGTGGCCCTTCTCGACCTCGTAAGCCCTTCACTGGGTTACAAGAGGGATACAGCTCGAGGGAATGTCGCCCCAGTTTCCGTTTCTAATTTGTTATCTCAAGAACGTGGAAGGACCTAGAGTGTTCCTTCTCTTCCTGCGAAGATTTCCCGTGCCACTGTGCCATGATGACAAACATTCGTATCGCACAGTACTACCAAACTTCACTTTGGTGAAAGCAATTTTTTGTTTTTAAGTTAGCAGCGCTATATCAGAAATCAATGGCGAGATCATGCACAACATTTGGGACGCATATGATATGTTGGAAAAAAACAATAAAAGTCCACAAAATACATTCAAATCAAAAAGTACATTGAAGGGACCGTTGAAGTATTACGTAAAGCGATTGAAGAGAGAGGCGAATACGATTCGAGATAAGTTAAAAAGAGACACGAATAGAATAACGCGTTACGTAATACTTGATTGGTCCCAAAAGTACCGGTTTCGAGGTCAGAATGTCAGAAATTCGTTATTTTCACGTTCTGAATGTACTCAAAAAATGACTCGTACCACCCTAACAAAATTTTAAAAACATCTAGAACTTCGGAATCTTCACAGTTATTTTTCTTTGTAATTGGACGTCGCCCAATTAATGGACGTACAAATGTAATACAGTACATTGTACGAATTGAACGTGATTGATGGGGGAAAAAATTGTTCCATCAAGTGACAAAACGACTTTTGGCGTCCGAAAACATTCAGAAAAAACTGCAACGCGCCATTGGTATTCCACAGACAAAAACGGGAGGTACGTGCTCGACGCGATGTAGCAAATGCAATTACGGCGATGGTCTCAATTACCGTTCTGCGTCAGCAATTGTCACAAAGAGAATGGCTGAACAGGCGGCCAATAGTCAAGATGTACCAATTTCGCGCAGTGAATATCGATGTATGCTAATCCTATAAAAACTCGACGCGCGGGCAAGCCCACACAGGACCTCGAAATTCCCAAATTAAATTGCAAAAACTCGGGAGTTTTCGACACATAAGTGTGCTGCGTCAATTCCGCTGATCAAACAATCGAAAATGTAACATGTACGAGAGATGCTGGGTGATGAGATCAACAATTTTTAAAACAAGGCAAATGATAGGAAAATATTTGAACTTCATGTTGACAATAACATAATATTCTTGGGTTTCCAGGGTGTTTCAGTGTTTAATATTACGTGCTATTGTATTTTAATACCTACTTTATAATGTATTACTAATCGCCCTCGGATGTTTCATTCTACTCGCTATGAATATTGTACCTACTTCTATAACGTATTATGACTCGCCCTCGATAAATTCAAGGTCACGGTTTCGTCTACGCATCGGGCCGGGCGTCGCGTTCTTTTTCGCGAATATTCTAGAAGGAATTTTGTTCTATTAAGACCCCGGGCCTGTTGCGTAGTAACGGGGCCGTGTGCCAGTCGTTCTCTAAACGTCGGACGAGCAAGATTGTTTCTCGCGGTCCTCCCAAAGTTTTTTCTTCTATCCTTCTAAAGTTTGTCTTCAAAGTTTTGTTTCCCAAGTTTTTGTTTACCCAATAGTTCACCAAGTTAGTTATAAACATTCCATTCTCAGTAAAAAAAAACCAAATTAACTCCAAATTCGTTTCATTTAATTGATCACCTGCCCAAAGATTCCCCTACGAAACATTCAGTGTAATTCTTGAAAAAATTTCCAACGTACCTTTTTGATTCCAGAGAGAGATGTAAAAATAATACACAAAAAACGGTCCCAGAAGTGCGCACAGGGAAAATTACCGTCCCCGACACCCCAGACTGTAAAAACTCGCGAATCTGGTATCATTTTGAATTATCACGACCGAGCCGCGAACGAGTTGGACGTCGCGATAATATTTTTCACGGGACGCGCGCCTTTTTCCGCGCTGGGAGATGACAAAAAGTACCCAGGGAAAGGGACACAAAGAGTCGCGCGCTTCAAGCCGGGGCGTCTAAAAATTTACGTGAATAATAAGCGGAATTTTTGCCCAGTCTCTTTACTTTGCGGTTCCAGGATTCTCGTAACTCCCTCGGCGGTCGCAAGCGGCTTTATAACGTACCTCCAAAATAAAAGGAACGCAGACGTGCCCGAGCGTGTAATAGAAAACCCTTTGGACGCGAAAACGCTTTTGGGGCTGGGAAAAAATTGACGAAACTTGAGTTGAAAATTGTTCGTAACTGTTCACTTATACTTGCGCGATTCTTTGATGCTGAAAATTTTTTGTCGTTAGATATGTATTTTCAGATTCATGGTGATAATCTCGTAGAAAGCAAAAAGAATCAACGCGTCCATACTTGAAGAATTGAACATAAAAACTCACAATCGCCTTGCAATTAGAGCAGAATTGTTAGATAGAGGCTGGATGGGATATCAAAATACCTCAACCTGCCTGTATTTTGCGATAGTTCTGAATGTCATAACCAAAAAAGTTCATAGTTAGTTTGCAAATTCGAAGGGAGGAGGATTTTATGTATGAAAGGGTATGCGGGTCATTCCATCTGGTTTGTACACTCGAATTTTAGATTGACATTGGGTGTTTTTTTCTTTTTCGATTTTGAGTCAAAAAACATTCGATACGTATTTTTTCTTTATTCTATTTAGGGTGTTTTTTCGAAAATATGATTTCTTTTAATTTGACTGTTCCGAAATCGTTTCATTTCCAAGCGCTCGTAAGTCGGAGCCTGTCAGTCCAATCGAAAACTGAAAGGATACATAAAAGTCACGATTTTTCATCAAGTTTCGGATTATGTTAGTTTTGTGAATATTTTAGCAATTGTTAGTCAACAATTCCGCGATCAAATGATAAAAAGTGATTTTTGTAAATTTAGGTGGTCTTGATTTTTTTCTTCTTTTATACAATGATTTGTCGACGATAACAAAAATCTATTACTGTTAATTTCGATGTAAACTATTTCAGTTTTCGAGAAATGAATTTTTTAGTTGCCGCGCTCGGGTTCGACTGCGCGCGTTCGGTGCGATACCGCGCTCCGATCATATCAAAGATACGATGCGTCACCTTCTCATTTCAATATCATACGAATCTGTGGGGATTATGAAAAGACTAACTTATAATGCGCAAACGGATCACTAGATCGCACAGGTTTGTATGATGTTAAAATGCGAAGGTGACGCTTCGCATCTTCGATATGATCGGAGCACGGTATCGCCCCGCATGCGTGCTGTCAAACCCGAGCGCGGCAACTAAAAAATTCATTTCCCGAAAACTAAGATAGCTAAAATCGATATTCAAAGTGATACATTTTTTTTATCAGTCACAAATCATTGTATGAGAAGAATAAAAAAAATATAAACTACCTTAACTTAAAAAAATCACTTTTCAGTATTGAATCGCGGAATTGTTGACTAACAATTGCTAAAATATGTACAAAACTATCATAATTCGAAACTAGATGGAAAATTCCAACTTTTAAATATTAATTCAGTTTTCTATTTGTCTGGCAGGTTTCGACTTACGAGCGCTTGAAAATTGAACGATTCCGGAACCGTCGAATTTTCAAAAAATCATATTCTCGAATACGTGTCGAATGTATTTTGACTAAGAATCGAACAAAACTGTCCAATGGAAATCTGAAATTTGAGTAAAAAACCAGATGGAATGACCCATGCGCGGTAAATTCAGCAACCTGTACCTGGTTAATTCCATCTAGAGCGACAAAGGGCGAACCCCCAGGGGACTCAAGCGAACTTGGAAATTTTTTATTCTTGAAGGGTGACAAAGAGTGAGCCCTTAAGATTTGCACTGACGTATAACCTGATTTACTGTAGCGAGGGATGTATAAGACTCCAAGCATGGCCGATCATCCCTAATTTAATCAGTCAATACTTATTGTGTAACTCGTATCAAGTTCTAAAACTTAAATTTGTATTACGTTTTTGCCTATAATTTAAATAATGTACATATAGTTGTGTTTCGTTGTCAGTTGAACTTGATAAATGTTCACTTCATCAACCCTTTTTCAACCCAAGTGGTAGGATTATTCAGTATGCATTATACATTACAGAGTTTTGAATAAAAGGATAGTATATTGTGCGACTAGTGGAAAAAAGAGAAGATTTCATGAGCGGGAAATCGCTGCACGAGTGATATATGTGATTTTGGGGCCCGCTGAGAGGGGACGAAATAATAGATTACCTGATTGATTGACGCAACAATCGCCCTTGGAGCGTTATTTGCTACGTACTTTAGGGAGCTAAAAACTAATTATCGCTTTCGTTTTGATTTTCATTGAACTTTGATTTTCATTGAGATTATTCATGACGGTATTCAACGCTTTTGCGAACAACAACAAAAACATTCCAGCGATACACAGTTTTGTAATTTTGAGGTTAGGGTTGGGAAGTTGGACGTTTTGATATACGTTGAGTCGCTCGTCCGCCATCTTGTTTCCATAATCACTGGAAACAAGATGACTTCAACGTTCAAAATATGACTCTGTTTTGTTTACAAATCGCTATATTGCTGTTTGAGAACAATATAAAAATGACAAGTCAACAATTTGAGAACAACATTGAAGTGATTCATGAGTCGCAATGTCCACGACACTTGCTTAAACTTTTCCTTCACCAACCTGTGGGAGAAGTAAATCAATCCGTGAGATAAGTAATTGTAGTTACTTCTCCTACGGGTTGTATTTACTTCCCCCACGGGTTGGTATTTCTCCCACGCTGTACATCAACTATCAGGTAATTCATTATTTCTTCCACTCTCAACAGGGCCTCGAAATGACATATTACTAGCGGGCGTTGGATAAAAGATAATATTTAGCTGGATTAGCAAAAAAAATTGTAGCAATTTTTCACGAAAACCTTCATGACCCGATTCCCTCACGCCCGTTCCTCCGAAATGAATACTTGTTCCCGCCCGGTATCATTTCTCTAACTAAAAATGAGCAAGTGACTTTATACAAATGTGGGCATCACGCATTTTTGTCACTTGATATGCCCGATAGAAGCCGGGTAGCGATTTACGCTGACGACTCGCCGCTTTGTTTAGCGCCAGCCGCGTTTTGCATATGGAAATTGACCGTGCACGTCTGTGTTTGCGCCAATTCAACGTAGTGCCGCATGAATAAAATAATGTTTCTCCTATCGCCACTTTAGCCTCGGCCACCGCACTACATCCACGTCATAATTTATGCCGCGTGCCCTTAACAAAATACCGAGGTACCGCTGGAACCTGACGAGAGATTTGTAAAAAGACGTGGAATTAACAGCGGCGATGAACTCCATTAGCGAAGTATTGACCAACGGTCATTCCATCAATGTATGTTCATTGCTATGGAATCCCGATTGATACCAACAAAAATTTCCGTAATTTACTGAACTTTCTGATTCTCTTCAATGGATGAATGTCAGTTCTCGCTTGAAAACACTAATTAGATTTCCTTCCACCTTCACTCTCATTGAGGACCTTCGCGGTGAAAATCCCGTCTAATAAAACTTGTCCCGCGTAATTCGAGCCTTTTTTCCCGCGACGAAAAACGAGACAATGGCCGCACGGCCATGAATTAGAGAAAATTTAATTACCTGGCGCGCAATCCGCTCTGCAATAATTAATTTTCTCGGGGACTTTCCAAAGACCAGGTTACGTAAATTGGATCGAATTGGAGCGCCCTCAGCCAAAATTGAATTCCACCGGCACAAATAGCGAGCTCCGGAGGTATCTGCGCGTTCGTCACTTCCGTCAAGGACACGCGTCGATGGGTTATGCTGATAGCGATTGTCTTCATTAGTACGCTCTTAATTAGTCGATACATGACCGCAATCAGTTATACAAATCAATCTCGCTGCGGACTTGATTGATTGTCAGCGATTCATTAGCTTTCGATGCGGGGACAATAATTGGTGTGGTATAAAAAGTTGTGTGGAAACATTTTCGTCAGCACTTTAACCTCAAAATTGTAATTCATATCTTTTTCGTTTCTGAAAAAAAAAACGCCTAATTTTTTTCAAGAGAGTTATATTCGAAATGCGACCAAATGAAAAACATTCCAAGATAAAGGACGAAGGGCCAAAGTATGGACATTTTTCTGAGTGTTGTCACACAGCGACATTGTATCGGCCATCGATTTTCGAAGGGCGCAAGTTTGGAAAGTTTCGCGAAGTTTGCGAAGCAATCTGACGTTGTCAGGGAAGTTATATTGGATGTAGATTATTGGGATCGTGCCATTTTTGTGTGACAGAGAAGAAACATCCTTTAGTGGAATTCACGATGTAGTTAAGGTTGCGGGGGTCAACGCTGGCGTGTACACAAAAACGGGAATGATTTAGTGGGTTGAAAACGTGCGGGTGAAAAGGTCATCTTGGAATTCTATGGCGGACATGAATTTTCTGATGCATATATGTTTTGTTAACAAGCTCAGTTAGTTACGATCTTCATTCCAAATTTTCCAAAAATATAAGGTAATCTTTGTTGTACATTTTTAACTACGAACCAAAAAGTCGAACGAAAAGCGACCAAATGAGGTTGGCACTTTGATCTTTACATCGTTCGTACGAATGCGCGACCATTACAAGTGATTTATTTTCCATTCTGCGTTGCTTCTGCTTTTGTCGAGGCCCACAAAGGCGCGCTATAACACAAAGCCGGAAGGAAGGTAGAAAGGATTGCGCCGGAATGGAGCGATTGTTTGCCCTGCAGAGAAATATGGATGTTTGCAGCCTTCTTTTTCCTTCCTCTCGCTCAAACGCGCTGAGCGAACGATAAATGTTTGCTTTTATTTCCGGACATTATACCTCGAAAGCCACGCGTAATGGAAAAACAACGCGTTCCTTCAATCCCACCGTGATACTCCGGAAAATCGCTCTACTTTTTCTCCACTTTCCGTGTCACGTTTCGCAGTAGTTTGAAAGTAAGGTTGACAAATCGAGGGTCAGTAGACCGGGGCTGGATTTTCTGGAGTATGGAATTTCTATTATAATTTATAACAACTTCTGGAAGTGGTATTCTAAAAAATGAATACGAATTGACAGTTATTGATTTATTTGTACGTATTGGTACACAGGGCCGTAGCCAGTCATTCGGTCCTGGGGGGGGGAGGCTTATTATATGTATATTTCTGTCATTAAAGTATGAATGATTACACACAAAATTAGCTTTTTCCTCTATGTATTTGTAAGTGTCAATTACGAACATACATATTTTTTGTCAATTAAATGACGTTATTTGGAGGAAAAACATTCAAAATGTCAATTTTAAAGATTTCTTTGCTGCCATAATCTCGAATCTCGAGAACCTCATTCGGATTAACGCCCAAGTCCCCATAGATTGACAGTACGGCGAGTGCATTGCGTCTTTCGTTGTTATTCGAGTTTCGTATGTAAGTTTTGATTATTTTCAGTGACGATAATGATCTCTCCACACCTCCATTGTGACCGGAAATGACGATAAAAGATATTTGATTGTTGAAAATCTGCTACAGTTTGTAAATGGTATAAATTGATCCAAATTTGTACTTGTTACGGAAAAACGAGTTGGGATAGCCGCGCATCCCGAGCATTCGTTGGCTTAAACACCTTGCCTGACTATCAAGGCACGTAGATTTCAACGAATATGCAGATTGCATCACGAGCTGAAAGTGAGTAGACGTATATCACTGAAAATATATACCGGATGTATAACTTTCATACTCTCGAAACATATCATCACCTGACTGGTTAGGAAGTGATAGCACAAGGATATTTTGTGATTGAGATTTGACAATTTTATTCCAGCTCTTGCGAAACATTGTCCTGTAACACTCGGATCCATGTTCCTATTTGTTCATTCTAATTACAAACTTAGACACTAGCAATTCAATCAAAACCATTTCCGGAGGGTGGGATTTATTGCGGAAGTTGCAAAGAAAGCAACGACAAAAGCCAGTCCGGGGGTGTGTCTTCGTGGGTCGGCGAGGTAACGGGGGCGAGGTAGGGGTTGAACACGGCAGAAGAAGGGGGAAGACAGGCGGTTAGTGGAGCGCTTGCAGGGTGGTTATGACGCGGCTGTAACCTTGGCAACTGCACCCCTTTCGCACCCTTCGACGCCCTTCGGTGTCCCGATCGCACAGCTTCGCTCCTTCCTGGGCTAATCAACTGTTTCTATACACAGGCACGCGCGACTTTCTCCATTTTCTCTCGTCCCGGCCCGCCCTGACTCAAAAGTAGAGTGTTGTCTTCCAACAAGAAAATTGAGTTCACAAAACTTTAGTTTTTTGTAAAGGAATGTCAGATTCGTCTTCATACATACACCTACTAGAATCACGGGGTAAAAATTATATGTTTCATCTCCGAAATCTTCTGCCTGACAATCTATAATCGCACTTTCATTGACGCGAAACGTGAAATTTTCGGACGTTACGCAGTATTTTTTCATTGTTTGTCAATGGATCATTGAATGAACGACGATTCAACGAGTGATGGACATAACGATGTTAAAGTTGTTTTGACGGAGTTGATAACCTACCCTGTTTTCTGGTAGCGAAGCACGCGGCCCAGGAATAGGGGTGCGGTGAGAGTCGAGCTGCGAGGGTGGCATTGGGTCGAGGTCACGAGGACGCTGGAGCGATCGATGCAGCCTACTGACAGAGCTCGTAAACTGAATGCCGCCACCGCGAACACCCTCTCGGGGTGTTCTCTCCCTTCTTTCGTCCACCCTCTTTGCCCCTTCCCGATTCACTTTATCCCCCACCGAAACCTACCAACTTAGGCGACTCGTACTTGGGTGAATTCAAAATTTCGAATGCACCCCTACATATTCATCAGGTTCCGAATATGGAGGAATGGTATACGAATTTGCACGATTTTACGTGAGTGATAGGATCAGATGAATGGATGGAGAAAAGCGTATGTTCATGTGGAAGGATTTTTCTCTGTTAGTTTGACAAATCAAAATGATGCAAATGAAGTGTGTAGATTCTAAAGTGTATGAGACATTCTAATAAGAGCCAATTTTTTGCCTATTCAAATACGAAAATAACCCTTATTGGAATGTCTCTGAAACATTTTATAATTACCTTTCAAATGATTTCAATCAAAGGTAGGTTACATTTATGGTGCATTTATCGATCATGCATTCAAGTTTTTTGCTTCTAGATTATTCGGGAAGAATAAGACAACACTTCGATATTCGATCGCAATCGATATATTTTTCCGATAATATCGTTCAGTCGTGATTTCACGGTTCTCCTACATTCTGCACATGCCTCATAATGGATTATATCGAATAATGAAATTCTAAATCTTAGTGGTTACATTTTCAATGGCAGGGAAGTCATTCAAGCCACTCAAAGACTTCGAAGTTTTATCGACCAATGATAGAGTTTTGGAATTGAAGTACAAGCCTTGAATGCTATGCTTCACCAATTCCAAAATTTCAGATCCTGAAGTAGGACACTTAAACGTTTCCATTTGAAAGTCAAACTTGTCTCCATACGGTTTTCTTCTCCATTGAACAATATCGGAATATTTTCAAAATGTATGTTTCTTGCGTCGAACAGGGTTCCTTCAGTCGAACAATTGATGAACAAGGACAAATGATCATTACGTAGCTCCATTTTGTACACTGTTTTTTCTGATGACGGGCAGTCATATTTCCATGCTTGGATTATGAACAAGGGAGGAAATTTTCTGCAAGGAGCGCAACCTGGTAGGTTTGGGCAGCGAAGGGCTGCAGAAGTGGCCACGTGGCTTGCGAAAATCAGTATGAAACAGAAGTTGAGTGTCAGCGGTTTAGTAGTTGGATGACGTTTTCGAGAAGACGATGGTTTTGAGTCCTGTGGAAGAAAATTACATGATAGAAGAATGTATTTATTTGTTAAATGAATTCAGGGCCTTTACCATTGTGTGATCGAGAAGGAGCGTGAGATTGTATTCACTACAAAAAACAGGAAGTTTTACTCGTTGTGGATACTTTATTTTCATCATCGAGCTCGACTGAATAGCTATCTATCAATTTTGGACGTTTTCGATGCCGAGCTCATTACAGACGAATGTAATCGAATGAATTTTCGGGCCATTGAAGAGGTGAATTTAATTGCTAATCAAGTTGCTACGCGTGGATCTGATAGTATTGGTGTAAATGTATTAAAATAACGAGTATAACTTTGCAATAAGCGTGGTGTTGAATGGATATAATTGGTAAATCCAACTTGACATTGTGAAATTTATGTGACAAAATCAGCATTGATTTAAGGCTATCGAAGGCAATTCAAGTTTATGAAATTGAAAGCAATGGACATTTAATGGAGATGATTCTATATTACAACATTTCTTTTATGATACATAATGGAATACTGACGAAATTTTAGAACCGATATTTCATAATAATTTACCTCTTGGAGAGTGTATCTGTGGAAATTTTAATGGATTATCGATGGTTTTCTCATGTCATTCATCATTTGGAATTGAAGTGCGTGTATATTTGAATTTGAAGGTAAAAGAAGAAAATGATTTTTTACAATTAAATGATTTAACCGTTTTGTTGATACCGAAGAAAGTAATGACAGAAATAGTAAATTTTCGTAATGGTTTTGGCTACTTACGTAGGTGAATGAATTTTTTCGAAGATCATAAGTTCTTAATAGCCAAAAATTTGAGTATACATATGTATATATATGCGTTTATTCATACCCCTGGGGGGTCTTTGAGGTGCGAAAATTTGAGTGTTTATATGTATACTTTTACATTAACAAATGTTTAAGAGTTCGCGATTAGGGAAATCCTCAAAATTTTGATGTAGTTCGTGGTCAAGTTCTAGAATGTTCAAATTTCAGAAATCTTTGGACTATAAATTGCACGATGGATATTTTTATGAGCGTAAAATTCATAGTATGTGGCGTGGAACGAAGAAACCTACCTTACAGCACCAAAAATCGAAAATGAGGTTTTCAATGATTCTGCGTTACGAAATTATACCCGATCGAATGAGCCTATTCTCAAACCTGTGCGATTTAAAGTGAACGAGATATAACACGATTTATTCGACGCTTATTTATTAAGAGTTGTGGATCAGGGGAAACAGTTCACCCCCTCCACTTAGAGGTCGCCGCCGACCCACCGGGTTTTTCCCGGAAAGGGCCCGTTGGATGGAAGGTCCCAGCGTGAAGCCTTTTTTCGTTTTCCCGACTTTTTCACGCTTTATTCTTAAAGGTGTGAAGGCGTTACCGGGGTAGGGGAAATCCTCAGAGGGAAAGCTTTATACCTGCTTAAAATATTCTCAGGGACTCTTACCATAAAGACACGATTTTCTCGAAAAGCGAAAAGGTGGTGTAAGGTAGGTTTCTTCGTTCCACGCCACATAAATATGAAAATTTCTAGCTCTTCCTGAGTCAAATATTTGCGGAATGTATGACAAATCTGAAATCACGCATAAATCTTCATGTTCTGGATTTTCGAAAGTACCGAATTTCCAAAGACGTAAATTCGTATATGTATATTCAAAGTTGAAAATTTGCATGTGTAGCATTTATTCGAAATTCGAAAATGATCAGGGTTGGTAAAGTAGATCAATTTTTTTTCGATTTTTCCGAACGTGACTTTCAATTGTCTAGCGTGAAGTTTGGACATGTCATCAGACATAAATATTCTATTCATTTCCAATGTTGTATCCAAAGTAATTCTACTTATTTTTTTCTGGTTCATCCAAGTGTGTGGATTTTTTTATGTTTAATTCATACTGTATTTATTTTCATTTGACAGGAAATGACGAGTCCACGCTGATAAATCGTGACACGTATCATGCAAAGCAGCTTTCAACTTTATGACGTGAGTGCAGTGATGAACGAATATTTGATAAAATATTAACCGTATCGGCTACAATTTCGGTAAAATATGTAAATGCTGGGGGGGGGGGGGCTATGGCAATGACTGACCCAAATTTGGAAACGATATCGCATTTTATGAATTTTTTGTTCTTGATTCGGGAATGGATACGAAAATATAGGTTATTCTTCAAATTCACGAATCAATAAATTCGAGGATGGAAATACTATGTTCACAATTTTTGATATAAGTTAAAGAATTCGAATTATTTCCCAGTTTTCATGATTGGATTTGACAACTGAAATTGCAAACTTTTCACATTTTCAACTTTTGCATTTCGGAATTTCAAAGTTCTTTCAAATTTAAAAACTGTATTTTTCAAATTTTTTGAAACCTTCAAGATTTGGAGAAGCATAATTCTTGAAAACTTTCAAGATTTGAAGTTGCTCGATTTTGAAAACTTTCTAAATTTGGAGCTGCATAATTTTTGAAACCTCCGAAACTTACAAAATTTCCAAAACTTTGAACATCCTGAAACTTCATAACTTTTGAATTTTTGAATTGTTTGAAACTGCTGAATTTTTTACGACTCTCAAATAATTTGAATCGCAAAAACTTCATAACTTTCAAACTTTGACATAATTTGGAACTTCGACGTTAAGTTAGTTCGTCGGAACTTCGAAAATTCAGTAAACCATACGCTTGAAAACTTTGAAAAGTTCGAAATTTTGAAAATCACTCATTTTTCCACGTCAAATTTTTCCATGATTTCGAAACTCTTGAAAATTTCTGGAATTGCATAGTCCCGAAACTTTCAAAATTACAAAAATGAATTTCAAGCTTCGTGCGTCAGAAGTTTAGAAATTCCAAAAGCTGACAACTTTTCGAATTGAAATTTTTTCGACACTTCAGAATTCTTCGGCATTCTTGAAACTTTATTCCTTCACATTCTAAAAACTTCGTAAATGTGGAAATTTTTGAGCTTGAAAACATTGAAAGTTTGAAAACTCCTAAACTGAAGAACTTGCTTACTCAAAATTTCGTTGACACTTTGAAATCCTTAAACCTTCATGAATACACAATCTTGAAATTTAAAAATTTCTGAACTTGGAGAGTATCAAAACATCAAAATTTCACTACTATCAAAATTCGATTTTTTTCAAAACTTTGGAGTTATTCGGAGCTCTTATAATCGTAGAACTCCAGTATCCAGAAATTTCAAAACTTGTGATACTTCTAAGCTTCAAAACTTTTCAAAAATTTTGTGCATCCCTAAAATATCATTTTTGAAAGATATTACATATTATGATATGATTTTTTCAGTCAAGCTTGGCATTTGAATTTTCTGAGCACCAAATAATAATCGCAAAATTGTTGATTCTAGATAATTTTTGTTTAATGAAAACTGAGAGATTATTCAAATTCAAATTCGATATCCTCAAACTTTATATTTAACCAACAACTGATCATTATAGAATCTATTTTTGTCTCGACAAATTGTAATCAAGCATTCCATTCCACGATTTTTGGATGATAAAACCTTGAAATTTTGCATTTTGTGCATGAAAAACAAGTTTTTTTGTCCAATTCTTCGTATTTTTGAATCTAAAAATTGCAATGTTCGATACATATGGAACTCAAGTTCTAGATTCTTCGAACATTGTTAAATTTTGGTATTGTAATTCGTACGGTGTATAAAAAAAGTTTCACGATTTCAGAATTCTAATCCAGATGAATAGATTTCTCATAACAAATATGAGGTGGGGATTAATTTTTAGCAGTATAGTAAATTTCATATTGTATCATTGATTGGTAAATATTCCAATAATCCAATTTGAGTATTGCGAAATCATCAATCGAAAGGCACAATCTTTTTATTTCGCGACTCAAATCGGTTAATCATTCAAAAAAATACAAAATTATAGCTAACTCAATTTCTTTCTACTTTACACATTTCTTCGAGTAAAAATTTGGGTGAAATTCACTAAATTCAAGTAAAAATCACGCAAATAAAGATTGAGCGGTAAGTGCACTGAAAATGAGTAAAGTAAAGTAAAGTTTACCTCGTTTTAGAACGATCTTTTCTTTACTAAACCGAATTATAGTAACGCGAATATGTTTTTTATCGTGGAATATAATCACTTTAAATAAGCTGGATTTCATTCATTTCGCACGGAATCTTCACACAGGCTTGATCTGCACAATTCTTACTCAAATCAAAAGAATTTTTATTGAAGAAATTTATAAATCAGACACATTCTTACGATTTCATGTTAATTTCTTTATTAGCAAAATTCACGGATATCGACGTCAAGTGGTGACGAATCCTATCCAAGTTCTTCCGAAACAAATCTCCAGAAATCTAAGTACTCTCCCTAAGAATTTCGGAATTCTCAAAATTACGAATTGCAAATAATGACGTGAAATGTTTTCTTTTTCTTGACTTTTGAAGATCACGTGCACCTTCTAGTCTCTCAAGCATAAATTCTCGTGAACGCCGAAAGCGCTTCGAGTCATCCCTGAGTGTTTTTGATCCTACATACAAATCCAGAATCAAATCAAAATCACGTAAGTTACGTGACCGATATACTTCTGTTACTGAAGTTGTATAACTGGGTTCATAATTTCACGCTTTTTCCATACGAAACAGGTACGATTAAAAATATGTTATGACTTCAACTTTGGGTATACATTTTTCAATAAAAATTTAAGACGTTTGAGTCGGGAGTACCGCCTACATTTGATTTTTCGTGCATTTTTTTATTTTTATTTTCCTTGCGTTTTCAATAAAAATTTAAGACGTTTGAGTCGGGAGTACCGCCTACATTTGATTTTTCGTGCATTTTTTTATTTTTATTTTCCTTGCGTTAGGGACGAACCCGGGTCTCTGGTTTTCAGGGCCATTAATTTACCATTGAGATACCTAAGAAATATTTCATATGATATTTTTATTAGCATATTTTAAATAGAATTTCCGGGAAATTATGGAAAAAAACCTTATCTATGCGCGATGTTTACATCCGAAACTGTAATAAAATTGTAGTGTATGAATTTTCATAACATTTTACATTCTTTTAGGACACAAACACCATAAAAGACGGGAGGTGAGTTTTTTTTTTAATTATTATTGATGACATTTAATTTTGCCATCAACGAACTTCAATTCGCATTCAACATATTAAATATTCCGAAAATCTTTGAATTCAATAACATTTAGGGATTTGAA
>JAPYZK010000214.1:0-33182 GCA_030522785.1 Platygaster equestris
TCGTAGGACACTGTAAAGTCTCCCCTAAAAGGACCTGCCCGTAGAAATTTGCCCCAATCATTGGATCAATTTTTTCATGAGAGGAAGGGTGAGGATCAGCCAAATTGATTTTTGACAAGTCGAGACCTAACTGTCTCAATGAAAACTGTTTCGTTACATAATTTGTAACCAGAGGAACAACGTAGGCTCTCATTTCCCATTTTTTTGAAGGAATGGCTTTTTCACGCTTCATTCTTGAAAGTGTGAACGCGTTACCGGGGTAGGGGAAATCCTGAGAGGGAAAGCTTTATACCTGCCCTTACCATAAAAACACAATTCTCTCGAAAAGCGAAAAGGTGCTGTAAGTTAGGTTTCTTCGTTCCACGCCACATAATAATCATGTGGCGTGCGCCGAAGAAAGGGGGCTTACTCTGCATGGCATGATTTTACAGGACGAGCGATCGCAGCTCAGCCGGTGCATTGGAGGCATAGGAGAAAGGGAACTAAATTTGTTGAATGTTGTTTTTGAAAGAGCAAGTGAAAAACTATCGATTCATGTACAAATCTGGAAATCGATTTTTTCAGAGTAAAGCCCCCTTTCTTCGGCGCACGTCACATATGTTGAATGCTCTGTCCAAGAGCGTAGTTAGTTGAAAATGTGAATGGGGTGTTTTGGGAGTGCGCGCTATAATTTTCATAATTTATTAGTCCCTCATTTTTATTTAAAGGTTTTTGAAAATTTTTGAATCTGTTCGTTTTCTGGAACATTTGTGAATTCCGAGATTTTAGAGAATTCAAAAATTTTGTTTTTTAAAAATTATAAAGTATTTTTTTTTTTTTTTGTAAAATCAAAGAGTTTCTGGTTTTTGAATAGTCAAAATTTCCAGAATAATTTTTTCTGGTAATTGTGGGGTTGAGGGAACATATTTTGAAAATATTTATTTTCCCTCGAATTCGAAACTTCTGGTATTCTCAAATATTTGAATAATTCGAGTTTTTCAAAAACTTTGAAAATTTGTGTTTGCTTACAGAATTGGGGAAATGTTTGAGTTTTCTGGCAAAATTTTTAAATTACACTAAGTTTTTCGAAAGATTTAGAGATTCTTAAAAAATTTTTGAACATTCTAATTGTTTGTCAGTTTTAAACAATGTTAATGTTAATGTCTCCCAACATAATAACATTCAAAAATTTCCAAAAATATAAAAATTCTGAGTCTGCGAAATATTTCTGAAACATAAATTTTTCCGAAAAGTTAAAAAATGTTAGTGTTTCCAATTACTAGATATTATTAAAATTTCGTTGAAAAAAAATTAAGAAATTTTCAGTCTTCAAAAAAAATATTCGGGAATATTATCTTTTTTCGAAACTTCAAAGACCATTCATCATTCAGGTTATTCGAAAATTTCGAGTATTTCGGAAGATTGAGATAATCGGGTTTTTCGAGAAATTCAAATTTTGAAAATTCTGAGGGTTTTTTTCAAATTTGGAAACATTGTGTTTGCCAGAATACTTCAAAACTACGTGGCGAATTTTAAAAAAATTTGCGAAATCGCTATGTTTTAAAAAATTACCAAAAAGTTTTAGGGAAAGTACGTTATTTTAAATTGAAGCGTTCTCCAAATGATTTTAATAGTCTAAGTTTTTAGAGTGATTAATCTAGAAATTCTAGATGTCTCAGAAAATTAGAAGAATATTCGAGTTTCTCAGAAAATTTTAGAATTCCGAGTTTTGAAAAGATGTAAAGATTGTTAGTTTTTTAGAACTTCTCAAAAATGTAGTATTGCAAAATAGCAACTGAACATTTTAAGTTGTTCCGAAATTTGAGAATACTTTGTTTTTTGGATAATTTTGGAATTGAAAATTTTTCAAAAAATTAAAAAATGTTGATTTCGAGTTTCCTGGTAAAATTTTCAATTCCCTGTATTTCAAAAGACTTGAGACTGTGAGTTTTTCAGAAATTTTCGAAAATGTTAGTATTTCGGAAAGTACATATACACTAGTATGATATGTTATACACTATGAATGAGGTATACGAAGATCGCGCCTCAAAAAGGCGACAAGAAAACGTCGCCAAAACGTGTGTACTTTTGTATTTTCTACTATTTTTCAATGAATTTGTGTGAAATGAACACATAACCTCAAAGGCCAGGGACAGTATTCGTGGAAAATAATAATTAGCGCAATATTCGGTAAATATACTGCTCACAGCATCGATACAAATCCGACCCATGCTCAGAACAGCGAATTATTTACAAGCTTGTAAAACTACTAGCACTTAACGCGCGTGTACGTAATATCATTATGCTGAGCATGTGTCGGATTTGTATCCGATTCGCAGTGCTACTGATGAGCACTGCGGAATTTAAGACAGGAACTTTTATAGTGTAGCTAATGAAAGTTAGACACTCATTTTAAGATTCTCTTTTTTTTTCAAGTCACGGAGTTCTCTGGAATAAACGTTGCTTTTACGTTGCTAGCAACATAGAAAGCTATGAAAAGTGAATTCACTTTTCCAAAATGTGCATCTACTGGCTGTCACAAACGATAGAAGTTTGTTAAAAAACACGATATCTACACTTTTAGAGTTACTATAGTTAACAATCATACTTGAATTTTTGTTTTGCTTTTGAAGTCTTGTCACTTTTGAGTTGCTTAATTCCAAAAAAAGCAACTTGCAACCCGAAAACAGCCCGACGTTATTGCTTGGGTCGATCTACGAGCGCGAGGCGCGCGTTATACCGCGCAATGGATTCATAACACGCCATGTTGTTCCAAAATATATGTTGAACCAACACCTAAAATTTTCGATCGGCCGGGGTCTCGGGATATACTGATTGATTGAGGGGTATATCTATAGTTGCCTAATACTTGGGCTGTGAGAAGGGCGACATCCGACTTTTTTATCATTTCTGCATTGCTTTCGCCCGTCATGCTCAAGTACACGAAGAATCGTGTCCTTTCAGGCGGTTCTCCTTTTCTGGCTGCATCCTTAGCAGCGTAGTCTGATCTTGTATTACTGCAAAATTTATGACAATCAAAAATGTGCGGCATTTATTTACGCGGGGAGAAAAATTCAAAGCACATTTTAAAAACGCATTTTTTCCTCAGCCACGGCAGCACCTTCCCTACCGGCTACCCGTACAATGGTGAATATTTCCTGTGATCTAATGTTCGATGATTGATTAGGAAAAATGTTTTTTTTTCTGGAAGGTTTTGAAGCTGTGGGTGGTTCGTCTAGAAATTGTGGTTTTCGTTAAGATGTTGTCGATATTGGATGTCGTGTTTGGGGTTAAAAGATATAGATCTTTCAGGATATAAAATTCGATTCTGGAAGTTGCTGATATCTTGTTCAGAGATTTCATTTAATTTTTGTTCTGATAGAAAAAATTAGTGTTTGTCGAAATCACGAATCATCTCAATTTCATTATGTTTAATTGACGAAAACACACCTCCTTCATAACTTTTTGTAAAAATTCGAATGCAACGTTCCAGCAAGTACTTGAAATACAAGAAGAGGCGAGTTTAAAGACAAAATCAAGGTTAAATTTCGTAGCGGCTTTAAGAGCCGAGCATGAGCGTAAGCAATGAAAGCAAGAGAGCAGCAAGTGGCTCGTACGTCAGCCAGTGGCTCGTAAACGTCAGCGGTGGTGCTCGTAAACGTAAACGTGATGCTATAAGGGGATGTGCCGGGGTGTAGGGAGTTACCATGCCGTGCAATAACAGTATAAAGGACTGCAGATAGAACCGAAAACGATAAACGCAGAAAATGGAGCAAGCATTCGGTCGACCGAGATTAACCAGATTATGACAATCTAGATTTTCCAAGGAGAATTTATCGTCACGAACGGAAACCTTTCGTTCGACCAGAGCCAATTATTGCCGGAGTTTTTTGCTGTGAATTCTGATGAGATTGATTTTAGTGTAAATCGAATTGTCTAAGTGACAGCTTGAATACTAGTATGAAATAGTTTGTGACGGAAAAATAAACTTTTTCAAATTCTCCTGCCTTATATTAAAATTCTGAGGATGGTTGCTGAAGGAAATGGGTCAAATCGATATATCGATCTATCGATTCAAACAAAACAACAACAAATCGTTTCTAACCTCAAATCTATTCACAACATGAAAATGAGCAAAATTAAATGAACGATTTAAAATACAATTTCTCAAATACATGAACCATGGAAATTCCATATGATTGGAAACATAACCAAAATTAAGATGTCATCAGAAAAGATGAGAATATCGCATAAATACCTCGTTTAAATATTGATGGGCCACATATCAACTTGACGCCAACAAAATCAAAATACACACAAAATGTACTACGTGGAATACACTTTCCGTACTTTTTCACACACGTAGAGTACAGAGATTACATAATTTTTACAAATAAAGTCAAGAAACTACACGATAACAATAACACGACCTTCCCTCTACTCTCACCATTTGAGAAAAGTGCAGACGACACCTAACCTAAAGTTATAGAAAAGGCGCCAAATTCAAAATATAGATCCAACTACAAGTTTACTTTTGAACAATGCTGTTTATGTTCCAAAAAATGAAATTTTGTGATTTCTCCACTTCGACCTTAATTTAGAATTGATAAAATATATTTTTAACGAATTCTAAGTCAGTAACCTCCCTTTATTGAAAGTTCATAACGGAATTCTGTTATACTTCAATTTCTCGAATCTCGATTTTACCCGAAGCACATAATTTGAATGACGTTCGATCAACGCGCTTTGCATGATTCGCCGGTGCCTCCATAATTCACCCGGGGCGACGAATTTCAATCTTAGTTGGCTATCAATGCTCGTCGTAATTGCGTTATCTGTAATTTCTATCTCCCTGGCTCGTGGCTACTCCATCGGCCTGGGCTCCGCATGGACATGCGAAACCGAGCTATGCAAATTCAACCCTCCGGAAGGTCCCTCCGCTCGCGCAAACATGATTAAACACGGAATGCCGTTGTTTCGTCCCCCTTCCTCCCCCCTATCCCTGAGTCCCTCGCTCCCAGTTCAACCCCAGTTTAATCACTAGCCGAAACCTGGAGTCGCTCCTTCCTTTTACGCCATTCAATAATGCCGGGGTTGCTTCCGCGTCTTCGACCCCGACTCTTCTCGAGTTCAGCATCGCTTTGTTTCGATCCTGTCCCTTGGAGTTGTTGATTATTATTTGTTCAGGAAAAGTTGGTTTGATCGAGCGACTTTCAACTAGGGTAGGTTTTAGGGATGGAATAGGACTTCTTATAATGTTATTTGTTGAATTGACGGAGTGTATTATTTTTGAGGTTAGATTTTCCTTTATCATCGCGGCAAAGTACTTTGAGGATTTCAAAAAGGTCATTCAAATATTCTACAATAAAAATGTACTATATTATGATGAATTTTTGTTCGTCAGAAAGATGGTTATCCAACTACTGCCATATCAAGACCTTATATCATTAAAATGGCGCCCAAGGTCCGACCCCGTCGAAATAATAAGTGTTAAAGTTTATGATTATACGAAAAGCAGAACGGCGGAGTCTTCATTTACGCACCTAGTACCCGGTACAAATTATACGTCGCCTAATGTCTTAACTGAAAACTCTTCGGAATCATTATCATAATTTTGGTCTTTCCCTGGATTCGTATTTCACGGTGCATACTGCAATCATCCGCATGGGTGGCGTTCCCAAATTATTGCCTTTTTCATCGGCGATTGAGATATCACGATTTTTTGCAATCCGCCGCCATTGGTTCCTTTTCATCATGCTTGCACCAATACCCCTGCGGAGGTTGCGTCGTTTTTGGGTTCAGAAAAAAGATTTCCGAAATGGCCAATTTCACACTTTACATTTCTCTGTAACAAGGAACGTTTTGCAGAAAGTACTCCTTTTGGCCGTGTTTCTTTTCAGCGAGGAAACCGATGTTCTTCGAGTGTATATATATTTTTTCCGCGGTGGGTTGGGAGGATAATTTATCTGGGAAAGGGATAAAATATGAGTGTTCAATTGAACAGTTTTTTTTTTTATTGTGGGAACCCAGATAATTATGAGTTCAAAATTTTTTTAGCGATATATGTGCTTGTTCTAAAAATCGGATTCGTTCAATTTTGGGAATTCCAACATTCTTGTAAAATTTTTCTCAAATTTCCTGATTTTTTCTCTATTTCATTAATTCCCAGATGATTTTATAAATTTTTTGTTACATTTCTTTATTTTCTACATTCATGAAAATATCAAGAAACTTACAAAATTTTACTACAATTCTACCAAAATTATACTTTCAGTTATTTTTTTATGGCACTGTGAATTCATCTTACCAACATTAATATTAACGCATTGACGATTCAATATTGAAATATTTAAAAATTCTTCAAGAAATTCTCACTAGATGACTCTTTAATCTGAAAAAATATATATCATTTGTAAGTTTTTCATATTTAAATTACCATATATCTTTTTCAAAGTTTATCAACTTCGGTATTGCCAGACTTTGAAATTTTTGAAAACCGCCAAGTATCATCTGATCAGTTCTAGACGTCAGAATTATTTAGTCGACATCGTTCAAAGAATTTTTTAGTATCTCATCTTTATACGTTAATTCTAAAACATGAAATCAAACAAAAGGTGATAAAGAAGTTTGTTTTAGTTGTCCCAGAGGACCATCAAAAATAAATAACAAATTGCAGACTTTCTTCGGAAGTTTCACCGAAATGGATGAAAAACTTCAGCGAATCTTCAATTTTTAATTAAGAAATCATTGTTTGGGGGCGGGTAAGTCTCTGGTTTCACCTGTTCGCGATTTCTCGAGACCATTGATGCTCGACATGTAAGGGCCGGTATAATACAGTGATTGTCGAGCGGGATAATTGCAGTCACTGGCCGGGAGATGAAGATGAAAGGCGCGAGCCCCGTGCAAGTTTAATATTTAACCTTTCTCTTTTTCGCTGCTCGTAAACTATTCGTTTACCTGGTCCTATAATTTCCATCGCGGGACAGAATCATTATCCCTCCTACCGCTCGCCTCTTTATTGTACGGTATATTGTACTTTGCATCTTTTTGCGTCACACCGTTTCCGCGCGGCAATTAATGACGCTCTCCTGGATTCCCCGATGAGCTTTTTATCTTTTCACATATTATGTTCAGATATCTCGAGTTGTCGAGAGAATAGAAGATGAAGGGAAACTGTCAATTCAGCCTTTTCCAAACTCTACGAACCCCCGTATAATCGAAATAGAGAATATTGAAATTGTAAATTTAAAATACTAATCAGATTACGCTATTATATCACTCAGTGCCATAACGTGTTTATAATTCGATTCATTATTCTACTTTCAATTAAGGTGGCATTTACTTATTCAATCGAAAACTTGTTCCTTTCGTAACTAATGTTGAACTGCACAACCCAGTTTTCTTTCGAGAGCTATCATAATTAGAAATAGATAAAGAAATGTTTGTGGACAAAGAATGTCACGCGATGACTCTTATAAGTAGGCAGTGCACGATACTGACTCCGCCACAAATCCGCGGATAAGCCCTTAAACGAG
Organism: Platygaster equestris; assembly: GCA_030522785.1. NCBI lineage: Eukaryota > Metazoa > Arthropoda > Insecta > Hymenoptera > Platygastridae > Platygaster > Platygaster equestris. Next base: position 7,515 of record JAPYZK010000214.1, read on the forward strand.
AATCCGTGCCATTGCGACGACGTTGAACGGAATGCGGTATCGAGCCATATTGGGGCGATGGAATGGGAAAAGAAGAATGAGCCTCTGATCGAATGTCGTCATTACAAACGGCGTGACAATCTGAAACACGCGGTGTCTACCATGTATTTTGTATTGTATCTTTGGTTTACCGATATAATGTTTCTCTATGAAATTTTTAAGGTCCTGTCACTTGTGCTCTATATAGTGTTCCGAATAAGGAAATATGAAGAATTCCAAGTTTTCGCAACTTCTATAACATTCTATATTGATGACGTGCATTTTATATTAATTGTCATTTCGTAGTTTCAAATCGAGCATTTAAGAATTCATTAAAGGACCTGGCAAATCTCATTTTTCGCTAACTTAATTTATTTCGAATAGTTCCGGATCACTCGAATTTTCTATTGCCTCATTTTTAATGGAGAATTTGTTACATTTTTGACAATTACATGATAGCGAAGTCTAAACTCACAACACACAAGTGCATGAAAGAAACAGTTCTCTGTCAATAGTGCGCTGCAGAATTCTAAATTCTCATTCCTGAACCTGAATGATAACCTCAAAATAAAAACAACACTGATGCAACATTTCCAATGAAACGCAAAAAAAGCGGAAAAAGCCAGGGACGAGTCGCAGATAAGAGTGTACAGGCTGCAAGCTGATGGATGACAAATGGCTCTTCCACGGCGCGTCACTCGTTCCTGGGGGCTGCTCCTCCTATACGTGATCGCCCATAGCTCGGGGATCGACAGAAAAAGCGCCGGGGGTGAGGCACCAGGGGGTGGTTTGGGAAGGGGGTGGACGGGTCGGCGAAGATAAAGTGGGACGTCTGATCCTCCGTCGAGCGAGCAAAAAGATTCTCGCGCTTCGCATCCCGGGAGACGGAAGCCGGGAACGAGAAAAACTCCCCCAAGCCCTAGCTTTGCCTCGGCCCCGAGCTTCTCCTGCTTCATCCACCTCGCTTGAGCGGGGAAAACTTAGCGAAGAAAGAATACCGGATTTCGCTTGTGTATTTTTTTTTACGTTCCACCCCGATGACGTTAGACGATGCCAATGAGCGGTGAATTCGTTAGGGGAAGTTTTCTATGTTGGTATTTGAGGGTGTTTTAAGACTGGAGAATATCTGTGGAATACCAAAATGCATTCACATTAGAACGATTTTTAAAGAAAATGGAGTATGTAGGGAAAATTTGAGGTTAGGTATACTTTTATCAAAAACTGTTGATGATTAAGTTACTTATAATAATGATCCAAAAAAAAGTGCATCGCAACGTTTGTTTCTTCTATTTGAAGCCTATAAGACTTTATATCCTTGGAAGTTTTTTCCGTTAACCTAAAACCGAAAAAAGGACTTTCCCTTCCGACAACAAAGCCTCGATCAATCGTTGATCGGCCCGTAGGTGTCACAATATCAATTTGTGAGGGCATTCATTTCTAAAAGACCGTCATTCTTTTTCTTCTCGCCCAAGACCGCGCGATTTGTCAAAGACGATGATTTTTCCTCGTTACGTCGTTTTCCGGGACGTGCATTTCACGGAGCCGCGGGAGGCCACGACTCGCAAGCCGGGCCATTACGGGATGAGCATACATCCCGAAGCTCCGGGAGATCGATAACTGTCGGACACGGGCTCCATCATGAGCGACACGTCAGGCGGCGCGTAAGAATCCGGCTTGATTGCCCTAACGAGCCACCCGCTACGTCCATCAGGCATAAGAGAAATCGTTTTTGTGCGAAAAAGACACTGTTTTGACGCGAGGAGGCAAAATAGATTCGGTGTCAAGTAATGGTTTCTTCTAGCTTTTGATATAAATGACTCAAAAGTGAAATAAGGTCGTTTTTGGTTATAAGAATGATATTCGAAGTATTTTGAATTTCATGGCATCGGAAGTAAATCCGTACAATACGAAATTATGCGTTATGATTTTTTAATGTCATTCTGATACTAAAATTCGTATAACAAGTTTGCTGATGCAAATTTCAACTCACTATTTTAACCGAACCATGATGATCTGATGCAACCTCAAATAGTATTTTCCACTTACCACTGCCTAAAATTTATCTAATTTCCATGATTTATACCTCACCAAAGTTTCCTATGAAGCGCCGCCTTATCTTAACCCAGCATCAACGCGACTTTACAGTTACAAGCGCCCGTTTCCCCGATCGATCTAGGCCTCCTTTTTTCCCTCTTAATTTTTGGGGACGCTTTTTTTCTCTTCTTCACCGCGTCCCGGTACGTGAACACAATGCGCCCTGACGTTATGAAAAATTCGATCGATTTCTCAACGCGACATTAGCGGTTTCCTCACGGGACTTTCGAGTCGCAGATCGGAGTGGGGTCCTGCGGAGCCACAGATGGAAGAATTACAGTGAAACGAAGAACGAGAAGTTGGAAACTTTTGTCTTATCAAGTCTTAGACTTTACTGGAACTTTACTGTGACTTGAAAATTAAAAACGTTCGAATCCTATATCAAGTTTGCCAAGTTCCGGGAATTTCCATGAATTTTTTCAGCTCCACTCGACCCAAAAATCAATCTTAGTACAAAGAACGAACTAGAAATAATCGTAAAACCTGATCATTATCACCCCTCGCAATCATAACCTCAAACAAAATTCCAATCACCGAAATACGTCCCCCAAGCAACATGCAAGAACACAATTACGCCCAGAGATTGAATTTTCTTCGGTACAGTCCGAATCTAGGCTGCATCGAGGAAACGGGAATGAAGCGATATGCATCGAAAAAGGAGGGAAAATCCAATGGGGAGTCTGCAAGCTGGGGTCGGTGGAAGATGGCTTGAGGGTGGCATTCTCTGATAGGGCTGGGGGCGCAACGCCACCCCAGCCCGGGGAGTGACTGCCGACATTAGTCCACTGACATCATTGACACTTTTATTAATGACTCCGTCGCTTTTTCCTCTCCCCTTCCCTCTCGGCAACCCTGCGCCGCCACGGGATTTTGCTCTGTGTACAAAAAGATTCCCGGCTCCCGAGACCCTTTTTCCCGGACATCATTGTGTTCTCTGTGAGATGGGAAGAACGAGAGTGTTTCTTGTCCTGACTTGGTTTTTTCAGGTTTTTTCTTCGTGGGGAGTAAAAAGGGATTTGAAATTCGTTTTTAGGATATTTTTTTCCGAAACTTTGTAGTGGAATAGTCAATGAATTTTGATTTAAACAAGTGTTTAGAAAAAGGACCTTGAGAAGCATCGACCATTTTTTGGAGCTCTTTTAATTATAGTCAGTGATTTAGAAAAAACCTCAAAATTTGGTACCATCATCGAAACTACAACCATCTAAGCAAACACTTTAAAACCATCAGATGACCACGGCATCCCCGTAATGAACCCGCAAAAATCCATCGAGCCGCGTATCGCTCACCCAGCAACCATCAATCTCGCCTCCCCAGCCCGATGCGCGGCGATAATGCTAGGACAAACATTAAAAGGGTTGAAGTTTATCCGTGACGTCTCACTCGGGCCTAATTAACGAGATCATCAAGCAGGACCGCGCTGCACTTGATTCTCAATCAACGGAGGCATTCACGCTCTCTCCTCGCGCACAAAGGGCCGCGGTCCTGGTACCTTCCCCTTTTTAGCGAACGTCCCGGCCTTTTGGAGAACACGTTTTTCAGCTTCCCCACCTCTCCCCTGGAAGTTTGCTGGATGCTGGAACGGCTGGAACTCGTTTTCTGAAGACCCTCCTCTAGCCACCTTCTCTTTTACTGGCTGGACGCGACGCCACGCAGCCCGACGTCGTCTGACGCGCTCCACTGACGCCGCGAGGCCGAGGATTAATGGCCCTCGGACTCTGAGATCCGGGGAAATAAATGGCAGGGACAACGCTTCTGGAGTCCTGCGAGGATTCTCGGGAAAAAAGACGCGAGCGGATATGGGCTATCGGGGCGCTATTATCGCGTATCAAGGAACAAGTTCTCATCTAGGTTTTAGCGCTTTTCTGGATCGGTGGTTCCGGGGAAAGGAATAATTAAAAGGGTGAAAAGTAAAGTTCTAACTGACGTTTCAGTAAACCTCCCATGCATTTAATTGCATGCAGGCATGGAGAGATGAGCCGTATTGAAGTGTCAGTTGAAACCTTTCGCTTTGCAAGCCTTCAAATGTTGGAAATATTTATTTCAAAAGGTTGTCGGAGATCACTCTAGCATTCAGCAAACAGGTAAATGGAAATCTGTTATTCTTGAAATGTTAGTGTTTGGACCTGAATCCCAGTATTTTCTCTGACTGTTTCGATAGTCACTTATGAAACTCTTCAAGTTATATCAATGAGTCATCAAGATCACATCACAAGTCTTCAAAAATTTTATTATCTGCAAGGTACTGCATCTTTCAGGTGCACTCTCAGATGCCCCGACAACCCTAAATCACGACACTGCACGCCTCTTTTACTCTCCGGCATCAAACTATTTTGGAAGTTTCTAAAACTTCTGAAAAATGATACAGTTATTGAACTTTACAATGTTTTAGAATTTTATGGCGATCGCGTTCAATTTTCAGCTATTCAATAGACTGATTCTCAAATTTGTGTTTACGTGAGAGCGTTTTCCGGAATATTCAAGACTTTCAAACGAAGTAGAAACCTGAGGATTTTTATTAAAATTTTCGGATTATTGAAAATTTTCAGTGACGCTTCTAGGATACATTGCAGAGTTACACTGAGTTAAGTAATTTACTGCTACACTAAGTGAAGTAGTTGCAACAACAATGAAATGATAATATTGTGAATCAGAATATATAATGAAGAAATAAAGAAATGAGACTAAGGAATTGCCATACATCAAATGTTTTCATCGCATTGATACCCCGTATGAATCCGAATAAAAAAATGTCCCATCGATTACCCAGAAACTCCATTTTTCACGTTTCGTAGTACCCACATGATCGACAGAACCCCGTTTATCTATTACCCGCTTTGACGTTTGCCGAAACAGTTTATTTAATGCCAGAAAAATTTATTCTCTAATAAGGTGTTCTCGTTTTCACATTGAATAGGATTCCTAAATTGAATTTCCGGATCTAATTTTGAAGAAATGAATGATCGTTGTTGTCACTGTGGTCGTTTCATTGTGCTCTATAATAAATGTGGGAATTTGGGAAAAAGGAGAAAGAGAAGGTTCCACGTTCGAATTTTCAAGAGATTATTCATGAATGTATAAATAAAACATGACGAAACCGATAAATAATTCTCTCGGAATCAAAAACGGGGAGACTTTGAAATGCATAAAAATACGTTGTTTTGTTTCATGATTTTAATTTAGGTTATTTTAATTTATCAGTTCAATTTAAATTTCAACACCATGAAGAGCCAATAGTGAAATAATTTCGATACAATTTATACTCCATTAACAAGTCATTTTTCATTCGATCTAACCCAAATTAGTGCGATGATAGTCGTTATTCCTAATTTAATGTGACCTAGATTGGTGCAACCAAAATTCAAACACAATCAAAGGCCAAGTTTGACCCAATCAACAATATTTTTGATAGAGTTCCCTATAAACAAGCTATTTCTGACTCTATCCAACCCAAATTAGTGTAATTCAAATTGAAACACGCTTTTCACACGTAATTCATATATCCACACATCCACAATTACTATTAAATTTCAAGTTCGAATCCAGTAGAATCTCAAAATTATCTTTTTCACATGCTCCTAACCAAGTCAAATATTGAAGATAACCACGTAATTCGCGGTGAAAAAATGTATGTAAACTCGCGGCCTCGGCCCCGGTGAATTATGCAGCTTGGTGGTACATCGGCAGTAAGGAGGGGAGGGGGGGGGGCACTTGGAAGAACGCGGGGCATCGGGCGTCCTGATATTATTACTATGTAAATCACCCCTTCCCCGTGTGCGCTGACGCCCACGGTGACAGCCCTCGGGTGCCCTCGGCAGGATGGATGGGTCCTGGCTTTTATTAGATGTTTCTCTTTGCCGTGCAACAAAAAAACTACCTCAAATTGCGTTTGAACAATGTTTCTGGCATTTATATTCATCACACCTTTTATCGAAATGTGAAATTCCACTAAGTTGGAGAATTTTTCTCATGATGGCCGAAATTGAAGATCCAGAACTGAGTAACGTTCAACTGAAGGGAAGAATGATTATGCAGATTTTTTGCAATCTGGAACTGTGAGAGTCGTTACGGTTCGTCATCCTCATTAGCCCTCCAGCCTTACCTTTCACTACGCACTATAAGTAAAACCTGATATACATACGCCGCTGAAAAGTTGCGGCCGTTCTTTTAGTCTATACACTGTAAGATCCGTATAATTAAACTTGCGATCCTGCCTCTGGATGAATAGAACGATGACACGTCAAGTGCGATTTTGTTGGACATGATACATCCTCATATTACTTACAACTCTATACTTCCGAATCATTCTCAGTGTTCAGACATTATTTGAATTTCACGTGACTCTAACCTCAAAAGAGGTGATTCAGATCTCTTTTTCGGTTAGAAATCGAACGAATACACTATTGCGCTTGCATCGTGAAAATTTATTTCACGAAACGATGACAGTACTCGGCTTCGCTTCAGACTGCGACTCTCCGTTTCACTTTTATTACAGCCACCTCCATTTAAGTGGCCTCTTTTTAAGTGACCGCTCCCCTCAATTCTCGTTCGAGCCTACCCCCACCACGACCTTGCCGGCCCGGTGATCGAGAACTGCTTCGCTCTCTATTTAAGTAGCCGTCGGTTTTGCGCAGTTCTGCGTCAGTTTCTCGATTTTTTCACGTGTTGTTTTGTGCTAATGCGCTCGGACCCTTGAACAGAAAATGAAATTTTTCAGCTTTATGTTTAACTGGCCATCGGTTTTTCGCAGTTTTGCGTCGGTTTCTCGATCTTTTCACGTGATGTTTCCTGCTGATGCGCGCGGACACTTAAATAGAAAGCAAAATAAATCGCATCGGGCTCGAGAGTGAGCGAGAGTGGGGGGTCATAAATTTCTCCCCAACGGTCCCGGACGCGGTCACTTAAATAGAGGCGGCTGTATTATAAATATGACGCCTTTATTTACGTACGAAGCATTGTTTATGTACGACTCAGGACTCGTTCAAAATGCATCCACTGTACCTCCGCATCGATAAAGCCGAGCAATTACGCCAAAAATCGTACAAGTTCGCAAATTTCATCGACTTTTTCGTCCCCCGAAAATTGGCTCGAAAAACATGGTTTTCTCCGTGTGTGCGGTGTCAAATATACACGCGGTCCCCATTATACGCACGATACCGGCAAATTATATTAAATACTAAATAACCAGTGGAAGACCACGGTCTAATTGTCGCATCGTTTGCATAATGCATGGTCTGTAACTGCTTCCCCTCCTCTCCGGTATAGCCGCCCATTTTCGAGTTTCGCGATTCTTGCAGTAGCCATGAACTTTCTGTTACGGCAAGAATCCGGGCATTAATCGCTGATTCTTGCCGTGGCAATTGGTTGGTATATGGACAAAAAAGTTTGTCATTAAGTGCATCAACACTGATTGTTTTGCGCAGGATGTCAGACGAGATTGGATCGTTTAGTTTGAAATTTCCTGGTGGATCAAGTAATTGCTTATAAGGAAGGGGACTGGAGAAAATTCAAATAAAAAACACTATGAAGCATAAACAATTCTGCAATGTTTATCAGATGGTTCTTATGTGTACAGGACCTAACGTTATCTTAAACCCACTTCATTGACTACGAAAACAATAACATGTTATGAATTGAATATTGATCGTGATACTATTGCGATAATTTTATATTCGATATGAAATCAATCGGAAGATTTACATATCGTAAAATTTTCGAACTGAATCACTCTTGATTTCTACTTTAAATGACATAAATTAATTTTTCTCTGTGTAATCTTAATACGCAAAAACATTCGCAGACGAAGCGCACGATTTAAGCAACAGAAGCTGATAAAAAAAATTCTGAGTTCGATTGAAATCGAGTTAATCGAGAGTAAATTCCAAGTTGGAGGATATTTCCTTTTTTTTCCTTTTGCGCGGTTCGAAAAAAGCCCTTATCTGCTGTGAATCTCGAGTCTTCTTTTTGCGAGATTGGAGTTTTTTATTTCCCTCAATCCATCATTTTCATTCGTCACAGCCAGGGCATTAATAGCGGCGTAATTTATTCGCATTTTAAATTACTTACCTAATCGCCCGATCTAACATGACATTCCTAAGTAACATCCAGAAGCGCGACGGTGATTTAGGATTCGAGCCAGCAAAACTGGCTGTTTTTATTTTTGTATGAATGTGTGGCCGTTTTTACGAATATTACTAGAATTTCTCATGTCTAAATAAGGGATTTGATGTGAATTGTCAACATCATCGATCATGAATGTCCAGTTCTCCTAACTTAAAATCGTTAGTAACACAAAACTTGACGAATTTAGCTATTTTCAAAAGTTTTTATGGAATCTGTGAGCCTTTCATTCTATCGAGAACTCCAAAATTTTGCATACTCATCTCTACGTACGAACAAAGAATCTCGCACAGTTACAAACCAATCGTACCCAATCAGATTTATAAATAATTGATCAACTGTTGCCCAGTAATCTTCCAAAGATGAAAATCTGACAGTACATTTATTGAGCAAACAATCAAAACCAACATCTTTAGGCAAAAATGTTCCCGACCGAAATTCCCCCAACGGATATGTTATTCCCCCACGAAAAAAGCTAATTTTTATTCGTCCGTTGGACGACAAGCGAGAAGGAAAAATGTTTTGATTCGGGACGCGGTGGCGCGATCTCGGGCTATTCTATGGGGACGTGGAGGCAATATCCATAGGCGCACCCCACTTCAGAGGGAGAAGACGAAGACGCGCCATCCATCATCCGCCGCGCGCGCGCGGCCCTCGAATCGACCCTGGCGGAGAGTAAACATTTTTTACTCGGTCACGTTATTAATATTAGTCGCGCTGTCAGGCCATGATATTACGTTTTTTTCATTTTTCGCGAGCTTTCTTTCGTCTATTGAGACTTGAGAAAAAGAAGCTCGAGGTTATTAATCGCTTCTAATTTAGGATTCGTTTGGTAACGTCTTCTTGAGCTGGGGCATTTTTTTCTCCGACCTTCGTTTTCGCGATTGGTAGCGGGCCAATGGCCCAGTGAGCGGCGAAAATGGAGGTTTTGATCAATTGAACGGTGGGTTTGCGAGTAACGGATGAGAGAGGGGTTTCAGGGATCGGGATTATGTAATCATATTGAAGTAGTTAGTTGATTTCACTCTGAAGAGAGAAAGATGTGATTACCCTTTTTTTGCCTATTAAAAAAAGGCATTTTTCTATAATTATGTGTGGAATAAAGCGATGAACGTTAATGATTTTGAATGGAATGCTCGATACTAAAACGTGAAAATTATAAAATGCAAAATTACTAAGTTTCCAGTTGTTCGTAGTGACAAATTCGAGGAATTGTTCATACAAACGAGGCCAAAGGAGGATATAGGACAATACAGGAATTGAAAAACATTTCATTTTTCTGATTCATTACTATATATGCCTGAATCCTTTCTAGTGTCCCCCACCCCCCTTAATTTTTTTCACCCGAGGCCAGAACACAGTCTTACCCATGAACGCGAGCGGCTCAATTTCGTCTGGATTAAGTTGCCCGAGGAGCGGCCATGTTATATTGGACCGCCTCAAAAGCAAATCGTTCGGCGAACCCCATCGCAAAAAATGCCGCTAATGTGCCAGAAAAGACGAAAAAATGTTTCGTACTGGACCAGAAACGGCAATTTAGATCTTGGACAGTGACGAATTTTTTGTCGGCTTTTGGAAGATTGCAGAAAATTCAGGAATTTCGGCAACTTGTAGAATTTGTGAATTCGATCAAGATACTCTTTGGTTACTGCAAACAGAAGAAATCGACTTTTCCATTGATCAATCAACTAACTCTAAAATGAATACCGATCGTGCCCCTATGGTTTTCCGAGTTTTAAATGTATGAGTTCTAACGTTCTTGCTTTTTTTCTTTTTTAAATTTGAAACATGTGTATTAATAATTTTGAGATTCTATGCATGATAACTTGTTAATCTAACGATACCTCGTATTATTTCCGAGTTGCATTTCTATCTTTGTACAGTTACACCATAGATTATCGAATATTAATTAAAATGCGCACTGAGTGCACATTTTTCTCAGCACTTACAAGTGAATAAATCGCTCCTTTCCAATCTATAAGACAAATCTGTCTTATTAATACTTAATAACACGCATGAACGTGCATTCATCTTTATGTAATACCTTAATGATTTTGATTCATTTATAATCATCAAAAATTTCACACACAGGATGAATAATTTTTCAATTCTTATTGTTTTTGAATATTTTTCAGCATATTCTCGTGATGTACTATGATTTGAAATGTTCAACTTCCTCTTTCTTTTCTCTTAATTTTTCATCATGAGTATGTATACACAAGATTTCAGTAACAAGATTAAGTTTATCTTGACGTAGACCACGAGCCTTATGAAAATCGCATAAGATTATCATGAGGGTAACCTTTAGGGAAACTTTTTGACTCAACTGAAAGTGTAATCGTAAAAATTGAAGGTTATTCACCCTCCACCTCAGAGTGGGACACTAAACGATCAAGAACAAATTTACTAATTGACAAAAGGATGCCTTTGTAGTCTGAATCCGCAATCCTCGAGAAATATTTTTTTAAATTTCAATAAATTCTTTTTGTGAGATATTCAAGTAGATCTAGCATTCCATTTCTATTTATTAAAAATTCCACAAGTATCAAACCTTTCCCATGTACACGTGTAACGTCAATGTGAAAAACCACAGCCCCCCTTACTTCCAAGGGTTCGAGCACCTCCTTAAAGTACTTCGAAAAATCGATTACGATCGGAAGAAAAAGTAATGACTCGCAACTCATGACATAATCATTATCTACCGAACGCGCACAACGCCTCGACGCGTCTGTCCCGTAAGTATGGTTTCTTAATGAACACCTCATAAATTCACCCTGCAATCAGTTGGCCGTGGAGTTGCGTGTCCCACACGATGTGCAGTCGGATATACAACATAATTTACTGGCTCGACTTTAACCGATCCCAAGGCTTTTTGCAAAAATTTGCATATTAATAACTTCATTAAGTGACAGAAACCACGACGCTATCGAATATTTGTACAAAGGGAGAATATCGTTGCGAGCTGATAAGATTTGATTGATTTGGATGATATTATGCGTATTCAAGTAGACTTTTGTTTTTTCAAAATATTACAGTTTCAATTAAGACCAATTTTTCGTTATGAATTTTTAATTGTGCAATAAGTAATCTTCAGAAATTGCAAAAATCGTGCTACATAGAGCTGAACGGTCCTTAATCATTCGATGTTTGAAAGTTAAATTCAAGAACCTTCTAAAACATCAAAATTCCTCAAATTTCAAGGAAAGCACAAATCCGACGGTACCCAGGGTCTTGCCCAACAGTCGCGGAGAAATCTGTTAAAACCGTGACGAAAGCACGCGTACCTGCAAGAGGCGATCGAAGCGGGCAGCGATTTATGGCACGCCGTAAATAAGCCCGCGATCAAAACGCGATTTTATAAATTACGCCGGGGCTTGAAATATGCGCGTCGTCGCGGCGCGCTCTCGCGATTATACTGTTTTGGTCGGTAGCCGGCTCTGGGGCCGTCGTAAGTGGACATTAACGTGTCATTCGTCATGATCAGGACGGGCTTGACAATGCATTCTTTACGACGTTTCACACGACATCTCTCTCTCGGTTTGAACAACTTATTTCTACTCTTTTTATTAATCCTCGACTCGTTTGCAACCCTCACTGAAAAAACATGTGCCGCGTTGTCTCAACGATTTCGTGTATTTGTAGGAACTAGTGGTATCAACACGGGGAGATAGAATTAACACATAGAATTATTTCAAGTCTCTAGAAAGCAGGATAGTCAGTTTGCTGAACCTATAGGACTGTAGTTAACAGCAATATGGTTGTGAGAACCAGACTACTTTTTAGTTGATGATATAAGAGTTGAGCACTTGGTTGTTGTCCCGAAATTCATCTTCTACACGTTTACTCACAATTGCTTGAGTTGAAGTTTGTCCGGCGCGTCGCGTTCTAATTCTTATGTAAAGCGACATTTTTGTGAGTGGTTCGTTTGTGATAAGGATTCTCTTCCGAAGTTTTTCGGAATAGGACTGAAGCGTCCGAGAGGAATATTTGATGATGAAGCGATATGTCGCAAACATACAGACATGACCTCAAATAATACCATTCGCTAACTTTGCGCTACTAACTCAATCTAGTTACACGAACCAGATTTGTATTCAGTCTTATCACGCCAATCTAGTTGTACGAACCAGATCAATCTCGTTAGTATAACTTAATATTATAACTCGAGTAATGTAGTAAAGTCGACCAGACCGATAGTATAATTTTCATTTGTGTTTAACTACATAATACTTGTTAGTTTAACAAGCATTTTCTGTATTGCAACTTATATTCTTGTTTTAGTGTGTGAGAACCTCATGAAAATTTCATGAATTATCGTAAAATGAGCATAAATGCTAATTGGTTACTGAACAGTATTCAGGGAAAGTAGCTGCGGTGACTTGAAGTTATCAAAGTTACTCGTAGTCAGGGCCGACTCTTGGAATTTTAGATTCTGTGGTTGAAAATATTCAAATTCGAAGGTACTGTTCACTGTTGGTTCAGGGTAGAGCTCGGATCTTATATGATACAAATATACAAAATCGTAAAACAGTTGTGAAACTAGGACTGCGCGAACTTTAAAATTTGATGTCCAAGCTAGTCTCATTATCTTCTTTCTATAACTTTTAGAGACGCGAAAATGCAGAATTCGGAAATTGAATAATGACGTAGTGGCTTGGAAATGTGTCAGCGTGCGATTATTTACCGCGGATTACATCTCAACTTTGTAACGGCGCTGAACAGATTGCGCGCGATTATTCAAAGACTTGCGCGTTTAATGAAACGGGCCGTTTATTTTCGCGTCCTATATTCAAAACGAAATCTTGATCTGCCAAATTATTGACAGAGGTACAAAAAAGTAGAGGATCGAAATTTGAAAACGAACCATGACTTCTATACACAGAAGACAAAAAATAATAGCATTCAATTTTCAATCTAGTCGTGCGTGGGTATATATAAAACTCATGAATTTTCTATACGAGTCGATATATGTGCGAATTACTACCTTCGAAACCAAAGTAAAAATCGAGTGACAAATTATGTTATTAAAGGAATATCCTGAAATCCGTGTGTAAGTGATATGTCATAATTGCTAATTTTTTCACGTTAGTTGGAAAAATACAGTTTCGTAGAAATTCTGTTATCAACTCGAAAAACTGCAATTTTTATAAAGTGACGTTAATCTAACTCAAGCATCATGCAATGATTCCGAACGTGTATCAAATTCTACTGATTAAATTATTCGAAATTGAATAATTCATTTACAGACAACACTTGACATTTCCAACGTTCAAAAGTCTTACACTATCAAACCCTTTCCGAGAATCTTAAAAAACACTCGAAAAACTACCTGATAATAGCAAAACGCTTGAAACCGATCCCTGAAAAATAGCACGTGGACCTCAAAACGTACGCCTCAAAGTCATTCGCGAGTAACACTATGTATTCCAAAACCTTCTACCACAAAAAAAAAGAAAAATAATTAAGCACGGATTGCCGGTGACATCGCTTTCACAAAATTAATACTAGTCTTCCCACTTTTCTATTCTCTGTAGTTGACTGTTTCGGAATTCGACTTATTCTTACTATGCGACGCATGCAGTTTTCGTTGCTTGCATCGCTTTTTTAAAACAAACTCACACAACTTCGATTGATTTTTAAATGTTCTAATGTCTTTACACTCTCGGCCGATACTTCAAACTGACAAAAAGATCGAACTGACGTTAGGGACAATGAATTTTGGAATTCTAAGTATGTGCATGTAACATAAATTTATATTAAAATGCACACACATACTCAGTTTTTACGAACATCTGTCGCCCAAATAGTCAACCCCTGTCGTTTTCCAAAATTACGCCTTCAGAAGAACAGAGGGCCCGGGCTCTCAATGAAATTTGCATGCTCCCTAGGAAGCCACACGTGTCGCCACACGGGGCTGAATTTTCTTTGGAAAACTGGGGCAATTTATGGACCATAGAAAATTCCACAATTTCCCCGGGTGTCGCATAAGCCAGAACTTTCTGACCCCGTTTTTCCGGCGTTCATTTGTTAACAGAAAAGTAGGAAACCTGAGAAACCTTTTCAATTTCAAAATTTTAACTTGGAAAAATACGTGAATGTGGTCAAAAATTTTTTTTGAGGTTTAGAACATGATCTGACGTGCATATAAATAAAAAAAAAAAAAAAACCGAATCATAATTATTCTCAACTAACCCTATTCATTTAACATCATTAGATTGTCATCATTAGATTGTGTAGGTACTCGTGGTGAGAAATTCGTTTCCCAAGTTTTTTTTGGTAATAACCGTATTTTTCGTTTGAAAAAGAAAAATAATTTATACGAGACAAAACACAAAAGTCATGCATTGTACAAAGAAACATCACCTGATGTGAGATCGAAATCAGTTTCATGCCTTCAATGTTCTTCTTCTAAATCAACGTGCATTTAATTAAGTACGCGGTAATTATTGTTTTTCAGAATCCATTAATGACTGTAAATAATGTGGACCTGAGGATAAATTTTACACCCAATAAATCGAGCTGCCTTTGCAAATATATATAAATTATTTGAATCAATGATTAGACACGAATCGCGGTGATTCTCAATGATTACAATCGATTCAAAAGCATATATGTTTTTTCCAAAAAGTTTGAGGATGATTTTTAATGACTTACAGTGTCATTTTAGATGATTTATATTATATATAATTACGAAGAACTGAGAACAACTAAGTGAAGGGGATAATAACTTTAAGAACTGAAATGATTGTTTCAATAGTGATTGCGGTGATTTAGACTGAAATCATCAGGATTTATGACATTCTGCATACATCATTATTAATTTCCCTCGTAAATTCGAGAAAAAATATTGATTTCGATTATTTACAGCTATTCAGTCAATTTTGAAACATTTTGCAGCTTTAAAAAATGATTTTCGATAATTTCAAGTGATTTCAACAATGTCAAGTTACGATTCCAATTGTTTCACTGACTTATCAGATACATAATAGATATCAAAACTGAATCACTCTTCACATAAAGTAATTATCGCGAAAATTGCTATCAGAACCCTGAAAATGGACGATTCTATAATACTTTTGATACTTATGAGAAATTTATCATCATTGCAACTGCAATTTTAGGAAAATGTACACGTCATCATAATTCTTGTATTTTCACCAAGTTCATTCAATTTCGCACACATACAATTTCCAGAAAACAAGTCATGAAATATTGCACTCACTTACCGTCTTGATGTCATGCCAAGAAAATTGGTGTTGTTTTCATACTAGATTGTCAGAAAATTAAACAAGTCGAGAAAGTTTGTCATTCTAATCCATGCAACTAATCGTTTGAACGAAGGAAATCGTTTTGTTCAACTCAAAAAGTGTGTATGATTGTTCAAATCGGCATTAATAAAAATATCCGAAATTCTCAAGTATAAAGTGCATTCGGCAGTTAAAAATAAGACAAATATTCAAAATTCGAACGGAGTAACCACTGCTTTTTCGAATTATAAAAAAAACCTCTGGCATTCTCAATAATTCAATTTAAAAGATCACATTGTCAGAGTATCAACCCACGAATAAACGAAATAAGACCAGAAAGCACCGAAAATACTGTAACGTACACAAATTTATTCTCCACAACAATTCTACGCAACATACAATTATTCCATTTCACACGAAAACCGCCTTCTCCCACCCCTAAAAATCCCATGCAGCACTCCACTCACCGAATCCGCCATTTTTCCCTAATGGGAACCCCCACCTCGCGATTTCCACCCGCAATAACTCAAAATCCGAAAAACTTATTGAAAACCCGTTTCCTCGGATACACGCAGAAAATTTGAACCCGGAAAAATCGACGTCCGGGAAAATCCACCACGGGGAAAATCGATCTCAGGACCCCGAGTATCCGACGGCCGCCAGGTGGCAGCACCTCGTTGAGAGCTGAAGTACACATCGATGGCCGCATTTTTTCGTGACGTTAGGCTAATGTGGTGAGAAATGCGGCGACGAATGGGAAGCAAGCCAGGGGCGGCGCGATCCCGGGTAACGCCGTACCCTGGGCTCGTTTTTTGACGTTTGACTAAGTGCTGGGTGGAGCCCCGTCTAGGCACTACCTACTCCACGGAACCATCATCGGGTGACACGGCCCAGGAACCTAATGGCCGCTAGTCTCGCCTCGTCCCTCTCGCCCGAAACGGCGCCAATTTTCGAAATCCCTGCTTGGGACCCCTCGGCGACGCTCGACGGCACTGTCGCTCGCGATGACGGTCACCCCTGGAACAACGAAAAATCCTGGGTTAGCGAATTTGTGTGTTTTTTTTTCATAATTGGGAAGTGGGGTATTGTTCTGGTTGTGGTACTGGGGGTGAGGGGGATTTCAAACTCGAGAGAAAAGTTTTGATGTTGAAAAGCTCACCCGATTCGCAATAAGGTGATTTTCTCACGTGATCGACGAACAAAATGAGCCCTATTTCAAAATTGCACAAGGGGCTCTACACAAATGACGTCACAACTTGAGAAGAAGAGGGGGTAGTAGATCGATGATAATACTCTGTGTCGAAGGGATAAGGAAAATAATGAAAAATGATAGCAAATGGCATGAAGTGTAGAAATAGTCAAAAATCAGGATCTGTGATTTGTGTATGGCCCCTAACCTTTTTTTCGACTTCGTACCTTACAAAAGTAAGTAACCTACAAAGTAGACTGGAATTTTTTTGGAGAATGGAAAGTGGGTGATCCTCAAAAAGTGGGGAACCGACAAAATGGTCCAGAATTTTATTGTATGGGTGTACAATCGAATAAATTTTGAAGTGTAAGTTTATCACTTTTTTAACGACTGGTCAGTTGGGCGTGGCTCCTCTGAGATTTCGGGGGATACTTAAAAATAAATGTGAGTTGGCCAGAAGGGAAACTGTATGGTTGCCTCAACCATATAAATAGTAATATTTGCGCCAACCGTATCTGTGATTTGTACAACCACGTGTGTGGTCGTACCAACCATATATAAAATCGTACCTATCATAGGCATGGTTGTATTAATGATAGGTATGATTGTATTAACCATATATATGGTTGTACTGACCATGTATATGGTCGTCCCAACCATAGATAGTTATACAAACCACATATATGGTTGGCGCGAATGTTACTATTCATATGGTTGAAGCAACCATACTATTTTTTTCGTGTGATACTGGTTCATTCTCAACTTTGGACCATGATAGTATGGTGTAATTTATCAATGTATCCGAACTTCAGTTTTAATACTTATGAGACACGAGTGAAGGTCATGATATGTGACGTGCGCCGAAGAAAGGAAGCTTACTCTGAAAAAATCGAATTTTAGATTTCTACATGAATCGATAATTTTTCACTTGCTCTTTCAAATGAAACATTCAAAAAATTTATTTGAGCGTTATTTTGGAGCAGAACTTTTGTTGAAATTCTCTTTCTCCTATGCCTCCAATGCACAGGCAATTTTTCGAAAATTGTTGATTAACCTGTTTTTACCCGATCCTAACCTCAAAGTGGTACATATAAAGGGACTTTGAGATTAGAATCGGGTAAAATACAGTACTGCACAAGCGGGGCAAGAGTCGATATTGCAAATCGATTAAGTTCCTTGCCTTCGGCTCGGAATTCAACCCTTTGTTTTGCAAAAATCGACTACCCCTGCTTGTACAGTAATGTACTATTATCGGCAAGTCTTGTTTACGTAGTATACTATGACAATAATGAAAGTATGCTTGCTTGGATACCCAGCAGTCAAAACAGGGTAATCCACAATATTCATACAGATCGATTTTTTGTATGATTAGAAAATGCGCCCTCATTTCCTACTGATGTCAGATTTCAACTTTTGTTTGTGTTACAAGTATTTCGCAAAGCGAATTTTATTTGATGTTATGTGCTTCGTTGTAGAATAGGTGATTAGAATGTGTTTTTAGACGCCTTATTGTAGAACTGCCCATTAAAATCCCTATCGATACTTTTTTCATACTCTGTGCATGGTCGAATAAGCTCACTAAACAGCGTGGGTTAGTCACATTAAATGTGACTAACTGCCTAAATCGTGTCAATTCAAAATAAAACGACTCTTCTACAATTTTGTTGGAAATCAGTGATGTTCTATTCTAACAAAAAGTATGTTTGGAAGATGATAAATGAGTTTTTACAATAGTGGTCAAGTAAGGTTAGTCGAGATTGGAATGAAAGTAGGCAATACTATTAGAGTATGGGGCCCGACCGATAAAGGTATTAAGTGCTACCGCTTTTGCACATGGTTCTCATCGTACCCTTGTGTCATCGATTTATAGATTAATAGCAAGATATGTTCACTGCTGACGCATATCTATGATAGTAAGTGCGTTCTCTAAGTGTATATGTATAATTGATTTCAGATATGCCACACGGAAAAAAAAAGTTGATTCAGCCATATAAATAGTGATATTTGCGTCATTCATATATGTAGTTTGTGCCAGGCCGGGGCGCAGGGGAGGGGGAGGGTTTAACCCCCACCCCATTGATAAACTTTTTACGTACATTTTTAACCTAACCTAATTTGAAATTATATATATAGCATAAATTAAACCCCCCCCCTTGAATGATTTCTGCACACGGGCCTGGTCTGTGCAACTATATAATAGTATATTACATTACTAGGACGGTAAAATATTTTCCACGAGTGTGAAGGTTGTAGTCCGAGGCGAAGCCGAGGAATACAATCACGCGAGTGAGAAAATGATTTTTCGTCCGAGTAATGTACGATACTTTACACTGCGAGTACGGTAGAAACGTTTTCGTACCGTAAAAGGGTACGGTAAAGTAGTCTTTACCGTACTAGTAAGTAAAATATATGAAATTACGTAACTATATAAAATATGAAAATATAATAATTGTTCACATTGTATTTGAAAATATTATAATATGTTCAATCGAAAAATTTTTTATGATTTCAGATGAAACTGGATAAAGATGCAAAGGAAACTTGATGAAAATAAGTGCCACTTCCACCCTCGGTCAAGAAAACGTCGCGCTAATTGCTAGAATGTTTTGTTACGCTTCTCGTGGCATTAACATGCTCTTTACAAGCTTTTGCATTTAAGCGTGCTTGGCCACCGACGCCGCAGGAATTTGGAAAAGGAGTCCGGAGATAACGATTCTATGGGACTCGGATTCCTTTCCTTATCTTTTCTCTACCGGTCTTTCTCAGCATATATAGAGCATTCCGGTTCACTCTGGTTACTGGTGTAAGAAAAACTCGAGTATTATAATGTGGTTGGAGTGCACTCGTACCATATCATTACATGCGATTAACTATGATGAATTTAATGACTCATAAAAAATGTGCGGTAAATGCATGTAATTGTTTTTCAGGTCACATTTACTGATGTTCTTGGAAGGACGGTTTGAAGTTCTTCTTGAGTTTTAAATTGGCATAATTTCTCAAATATAGTATTTTAATTTCCTCTAATTTGCCTCTGTCACTCTTGAAATAATCTTTCACAATACAGTTTAATGAAATCGATGGAACCATAGCTTGTAGAAATTTCCGAAACATTTTATATTCTGAAAGCAAGCAAGGATGAATGGTGGAAGTTGTTCCGAACTTGTATGGCAACATTGATTGCGAGAGAGACGGCTGGGTCGCGGTGCGGTTAGTGGAGGAGAGACGCCGGAGGATGGCATCGGGGTTGAGCTCGCGACCGGGGGGTTGAATGGGGATGAAGGGTGTGCTGATGTTATTGATTTATGTCCAACGGTCTTTCCATACCACTGCCCCTGCGCGATAACTGATTCCTCACTCTCCGCCCCCCTCTACATCCCGCTTCCATCCAACACGAATCAATGCTCGATTCGTCAAAATCGCGTTTCCCGCGGAACCGGAAACGACCTGGATTTCGCATCTTTCAAATTTCGGAACAATGACTTGTGAAATATTCGGAAGATTTCTAAATTTGCAATGAAAAAGATATTAATGATTGAATTAATCAAGTTCATTAGCCCTTCATGTTCGAATTGACATAGTCTTTTTTATATTTTTAGAAACTTCGAAACTTGCGAATCTTGCCAACTTTGACTTAATTCATGAAGAATCTGAGTTCTCAAGTTATCAAACTTGGACAAATAGAACAAACGTCTAAATTCCAAAACTCAGAAACTTCAAACTCCAACTTTCGATCTTTGAACATAAATTCTGAGCTCAACTTCCTGAGAAAATTCATCAAAATCACATCCCGAAATCCTCATCAAAATATAAATCGTTCCTAAAATAACTAAAAACCAAATAATTTTCCCTCACGAAAATCCCCTTAGCATCTACGCCACTGCAAGGGATGACAATGTCCCTGACAAGGACGTTGTTCGGGCCATTCAATTACGTCGCGATATGAATAGAATAAAGCTAAACAGCTCGGTGTAATAATAATTGCAGCGCGAGGGTCAAGGGCCAGAGGGCTCGGCGAGGGGTGGCTCGGACAAGCCTGCGAATTGATGCTTTCTCTATGCAAAACAGCGTAACGCCGGGAATCGACATGCAACGCATCGGGCTCGACGGCGATTTCAACACTCCTACTCGAACGGAATCGAGCGCTATAGGAGTAGTTAACACTCTATTAATACTAACGACGCTCATATATAACGCCGTTGAGCATAACCCGACGCTTGTGGAATTTATGGCTCGTTAATAGGGGTTGCTTTGTGTCGACTCAGGTACGGGTTCTGGATCGCGAAAAGACCGTAACTCACATTTTCATGGGGCATGTAAGACGAAGTTTTTGATTTCATGATTGTTAGTAGAGCGGTGGCATATTATGTTACTAAGTGCACTATGTACAGTGATGGTATTTGTGCCACTAGGTGTATTATGTACGTGACTGTGGAAATTTTCGGGTTCTTTGTAGAATTATTGGCCTATTTTGGCACTAGATATGTATCATGTGCGATAATGGTACATAATGTACATCATATCACTGAGTATATTGTGCATAGATGACTGGGAATTTTTCTTATGTTCCTGTGCTCTAAAAATTCACGAAATTGTTCAACTTTTAATGAAGTGTTGAATCTGTCTCGATACCTATTCCCTTTCGGAATTTCGATGTAAAAATTTGGGACTCAGTGTTTTTTTAAACGATTTTCGGAAAAATTTATATCTCTTCGACACCCAAAAATAGGTATTGAATTCAAACTTATCAAACTCTCCGAAGTCACGAAAAACGGGAAAAGTTTTAAACAACTTTCAATCGACCCCAATCACGGAAATCCCGTCCCACCGCTCTCCCGCGCGATGTTAATTGATTTTTGATTGCGCTTATCGTCCCTCGGATCTCGCCTTCGGGCGCAAGAGCCTCGTTGGATTTTTTCCCCGCATATTTTAAATTTATAGACTTCTCCGTCGACTTTAAAACACATTCTTCTCCCGGCAAAAGTTAATTCCTTTCGAGGACTGTGAGCATTCGTTTCGTGCTCCTTTTTTCAACTTTTTGCGCTTTTTTTAAATTCTCGAACACCGTGAGTGAGTAAACGGATTTTCATTTATCTTCCAACGATAAATTCCTCGTCTCCGTATAATTACTTATTTTTCTTGCAAGTTTTCGAAAGACGAACGAGACAGTTTTTTCGCATTTTTGTTTTTCTTTTTGGGAATAAGAGATAAAAATGTCGCATTGAAAAAAAAAAAAAAAATTTCCAAAACAATGTTGTACAAACAGAAAGGTCTACAGGTATATACAGTTCGTTGATGAAATTGATCATCGGTCGTGAAAGATCGAACAAATTTTTCTAGGATTATGTCATTTTGAGAATGAGTCAAGTTTGAATCGAAACGGAAAAATTTCTTCACGCAGGCTGGATAATTTTGAGAAATGACCAAAAAAAGGGGGAAATTGAGTCAACGGTATAAATTTCACGGTATAAGATCGACTAGATTTTTCCTAATGCACATATCGTTCAGGTTTGGATAGCGTAGATAATTGTGGAAACAGACGCAGGAGATTGGAATTTGGAGCATGGTGCCTGGTTACGTGTAACGTGTCTATGAATTTTCTGGGAATTTCTCCTCCTGCGTTCTGGCTTTTTTGATCAACGAGTGTTGGGTTAAAAGTTGGGTTCGAAGCTTTAAGGGGTCGAAATTTACATTTGATTGCGTTTTTCATATTTAAATTGTATCCGGCGTCTTTATTGATGAGGTCGAATTCTTTTCACACGTTTTTGCTTTCTAATATCGAAAACGTAACACAAAAAGATGAATATTTCATAAGATTCGGTGCGATTTCATTTGGAACAAGGAAAAGTTTTAAGAAATCTAAAAAACAAAAATGATTTCAATTGTCTTGACTTAAAAAATACCAGATTACAAATCCATGAAAATTTTCACGAAGAATTGAATCTGAAAAATTTTATTTCAACAGTATTTTAAATTCACGTAAATTTTTTAGAATGCTATCAATTTGTACGAAAAAATCCAAAAATTAAAATTCTGTCACTTGTGTAAAATGTAACGAATTCAACAAAAACATGAATCCATACTCGAAATTTTTTATAAAAGCTTTGAGAAAAAGACTTATCAAATTTGAATCAAACTCTTTAGAAATATGAAATATTACGAATATCCCCAACAAAGCAATGCAAATTTTCAGACAAAATTAAAAGTATCAAAAACTGTTAAACAGTTTTCAAAATCTCCGAAAATTCCAAAAATGCTAAAACCTGTCATATATAAACTAACTTTCCCGCAAACTCAGAACTGACTTAAGGCAGTTCTTCCGTTGTTCAAACCCCAGCCCCCGCGCAGATAACACTTTGGAGTGTGTGTAATCTGGCAGGAAATACGAGTAAACACGAAAGTCGGGGGGCTCACCGTTTCCAGAGTACAGCGGCGAGACTCGAGTGGCAAAGTTCATCGCCGGATCCTGCCCTCATCGCGGCCAAAGGAGACGCGGCAAGGCCGGTAAAGTGATAAAGCGCCCATAAATTCCCTCCGTCACGTGCTGCAGGTTCTCCTCCTCTTTCCCTTGCTTTTCTTGGTTCTTCGATTTTCTCTGTCGCACGCTCGAGTGACCCATCTGCGACTGAGCAAACCTGCAAAACGATCCTCAAGAATGGATTAGCGCTCGTTCGCGGTCTCCAATGGGGGTCAGGGCGACGTCAATTTCTCGATGGGAGAAGAGGATGTTTTTTGGAAATGTTATTTTAGTGCCATTACAATATTAACACTTTGAAATTTGGAACTTTAGAATTGTTCACACTGAAAATCAACAGGTATAAATGTTTTTCACGAAAGTGCACTTTTTTTTTTTTTAAAGGTCTGATGTAATTTCGAAGCACATCCTTAAGTAGTGAGAACACTTTTTTATTTTACACGAACATTACTCAGGAATCCTTGTCGCATCTGTGAACATTCCGTAATGAAACTATACTCACATTGAAACTGTACTCACATTTCGTAAGAATGTTTTCTGAGAGTGGCTTACATACATACAGCTGTAATTCGCTCCAGAAAAAAGCAGCCAAACCAACAAAAACCTCGCCGATTTCCATCCCTGTAACAACCTTCGATTCCAACCGCAAATAACTTCATCGTCCCTTAATTTCCACGCCGACGCAACCTATAATAT
Source organism: Platygaster equestris (assembly GCA_030522785.1). Classification (NCBI taxonomy): domain Eukaryota; kingdom Metazoa; phylum Arthropoda; class Insecta; order Hymenoptera; family Platygastridae; genus Platygaster; species Platygaster equestris. Next base: position 31,354 of record JAPYZK010000214.1, read on the forward strand.
TTTCGAAAACCATAGACCCGAGCTCACGATTTCCCATAATTTCCGAGGCGGGCAGAAAATCATCACGAAACAATTCAACGCGGTCCCGAGACTCCCGGCGTCTGCAAAAATGCCCTTATAATTTATGCACATTTCAGCAGTCCGGTTTTTCCCCTCAAGTAGCCCAAGAGCGGACACCTGTTATGAGCATCAACGCGATAACGCCGGAGCAGCGTCTTTCATAAAGATTATATTGCGGCTACAGCGGGTCGTTGAGTGCAATGAACTTTCCTGGAACTGACGGTCAGAGTACATAATATATAGTTACTGTATTATTGTAGTTAATACAATAGAATATGATCAAAAAAGTGACAAGTTTCTAAGGTTTGCTATAATTGAATCAGTTATTTTTATGTCCATGGTTCAAATATATCAAAATGTAGAGGCCATAATCATTTATACCATTAAATGCGTGAACATCACACTTGAAACATCATGTATCCTCCATACAAAATGATGACGTTTTCATGAAGATCTCATAAACATAACTGTGTGTCATTAAGTAACGGTATTTATTCATGTGAGTATCCATAACCCCGAATCCAATCGTAGTGTGTGATACCAACAAATCAATCAATTGTGATGCCGTGAAAACATTCTGAACCGAGACATAACAACCATCAATCCCATCAAAAGCAAGACGTCACGCCTAACTGACAAATCACGGATACCCTATAAAAATTGACCACGTCACAATAGAGACTTCTTAACCTAACCTAGATGACAAATTGGCCATTGATCCCGTGACCCAGTAAAGATGTATCGATTGATCGAAATTTGCTAAAAAACAGGTTATAGGGTGGAGAGGTGGGGGGTAACCGATACCGATTTCTTTTTTTGTGGGAAACAACGTCGCGGAGCGTTTCAGGCTCGGCAAGGGCGAAGCAGACAGAAAAGCCGATAAATCATGCCGTCACGAGCCATGAGCCAAGGCGGAGCCTCTCGCTTCGTATTAGCCAATAATAATCCTCTTCGAGGTGGTGGCCATCTTGGATTATACAATGGTTCCTTCCGCCGCGATATACCCACGGATGCAAAACTTGGTGCGTTGGCAGCCCCTAGGAGACCCCCCGGGGACGCCGGGTCGTGCGCCACCTGCTCGTCATTTTGTGGCTTCCCCTTGACTCGGTCAGTCCGAAATCAGGTCGGGGTCAGAAATTGAGAAATTTAGGGGGTGAAAAACCAAGGAGTAGTCAATTCAAATAGGATTCGGTGGAATATAGGTGAAGATAGATAATTCAAAGCAATTTATATCTACCCTGCAAGTGTAATTGTCATTTTCGGCAAATTTTAACGAGTTGCTCCGTTGCCTGATATTCGACAAAAATTCTCAGTATGACTGAAAGTTTTTACGGATATTGGACAATATCTTCTTTGATTTAAATATTCTAGATCTCGAAATTTTAAAAACCTAACATAAAAAATAACTAGTTTTCAGAATCTTCGATTCATATTCAACCACATTTTATTTCTTGTCTTCAAACACAGTTATCATAATTGATATTATTATTAATATGGACAGACTCTTATATATATAATACAATAAGGTTTAGACTCGCCGACGTAATAGCAGGTAATACTATTATCATTATCCATTGCCGCCATTTTTTCCGCGTAATACGTAATCGAATCGACTGTTTCCACGTGTCGTTTTCGTCATCGTACAGTTCAAAAACTGGAGGACGCTACAAAATAATTATGTACGCTTATTGTATTTCAATTTATTTATATAATATATTCATTTATATTTCATATATATATAATATTTATTTATTTATATATATATATAT
>JAPYZK010000215.1:0-28968 GCA_030522785.1 Platygaster equestris
ACTGTTCATGTGGATGCGCCTTTTTGTGGGTGGGGTGGTGGTAACTTTTGCGACAGAGCCTGGTTGCCGTTTTGGGTTTTAGTTAATTTCAGCTCAAAAATTCAGGTTGGCGCGAATTTACGTTTTTGTGTATAAAATATTCAACGAGCACACATAATTTTGATCAATTCTGATTCAAGTGAAGCGAGGGGGGTGGTGGCTGGTTTTGAGTCGAGTGTATTGTTATCAAGATCTAAAATACACACATTGTCCTTCTTTCTTTGGGTACGTGCCAGTTTTGAAGAAACTTAATATCGTGTGATTCTCTCAATAATATGCGTAATTAACTCCCAGGCGAAATGCAGACTGTCTAAAAATGAAATCTAATCCAAAAAAAGATCCCTTGTACGTATCTGGTTTGTCTAGCCAAACTAGATTTTTGCAAAGAACACACAAAAGTCAGTTTGGTACAGCCAAATAAACGTTTGGTAAAAATAGGACACAAGAAATTTTTCATTTGACTGTACCAAATTTTGGTTAGCTGTACCAAATTTGACTTGAGGTCAAATTTGGTACAAATAACCAAAATTTGGTACAGTCGCATGAAAAATTTCTTGCGTCCTATTTTTATCAAACGTTCATATGGCTGTACCAAATCGAATTTTCTGTGAATCTATCGTTTCCAGGATTTCCTCTCATTTATGATCTTAGGAAAAATTTTACCCATAGTTACTGAAAAAATCTATTGAGTCAGTTGATTGATTTTTTGGAGCTGAAAGTCACCCATGGCAGACACCGTTCCGACTTTTGCATATTGTCATGTCATATTACAGGGAGTTTGCCACAAGAGCAAACTTTAGAAATCTTCGTCATCGTTTTTAATACAGTAAATATTGTTACGCTCATCTAATTTCCCATGTTCTAGCCTGAAAAACAGGCACCTACTTAACTATTCATCGTATACAAATTTCGCATGTCCGCGATTCGAAGCTACAGTATCGGAAGCCGCCTTACTACAGGCTCTGTCATTAGAGTAGGATCTCGAACTTGGCGCGCATCACTTTCCATTTTGTTCGAAACGGAAAAAGGACGCTTGCTTTGGGCGATAAAAAAAAAATAACAAAATCGTATATCACAAGATACTTAATCTATGTACAGAGGAAAAAATCCTTCACGGGAAAAAAACAAACGCTTCGTAACGTCGAGGAAAAATCCACGTGAGCGTGAAAATCGAAATAAAATCTCGCATCTGAAAACTTTCAACAAATCCTCGGAGAAATCGAGAAAGAAAAAAAAATATTTACAAGATCGATTGTTTAGGTTGTGGGAGGGAAAAATAATCGAATTTTTCTGGGTTCCTTTTTTGTACAAATAAATACTACGCAACTAAGAAAATCTATACGCGAGCTACAGTATCCATTTTTCGAAATTTCGTTTGGCATTTTTGGGCAAATCTATGTACATTTTCGCGCTCCGCCACTGGGATTCGTCAATTTTTATTGCATTTTTTCAGCTCCGTCACTAGTGCCTTAATTGTAGACGTTTTTTGTATCTTAGAAATAATTTCGATTTTTACAAGAATTTTTTTACGCTACAGGGCATTTTTTCTTTCAGCTTGTACGATTAATTACGTATATTTGTTTTGACGGTATATGAGTAGAGGTAAAATATATGATCTTTTTCTGATATACATTATATTCATTTACGTATTTCTAGTTATAGCTACTTCGATTTTTCTTGTACACGTTTTCAAGTTACGTACATTGGATTTGGATTTTTTGTGGGAGGTCATGAAGAGATTTTTTTGTGTTATTTCCCGGCTTGGATGTTTTCGAATTTGTTTGATTATGAATGGGAAAAATAGCGTTCATTTCAAAGTCCATGATACGTGTTCTATTCATGGGCCCTCAACTATCCAACCAAAACTAGAGAAAAAAAATTTCTTCGAGACCACGTAAGTGGTTGAATCCTTGAGTGATTCAGAATCTTAACACGTATGGAGGGTCCGAAATAATCGTAGACGATATATTTCCCTAGCGACGTAAACACGCTCAATGTTTCGGGTTGCACGAGTGCCACTTTGAGCGAGTCTCGACAATAGCACCGCGGCGGCGGAGTCGTAAATATCTCCTTTGTCTCGAGAGCTGCGCCATTATTAAGTGGCTCATGTCGCGGATTTGACGAAGGATTAACGCGCGATCAACTCTGAACTTTGTAAACGTGATTATTTTTCGTATGCTCAATTTATTTCAGTGTAAACGGTGAACGCTCCATAAAGGTCGAACTTTCTCTCGAGTTCTCTTATAGCGTTCTTCAGAGTGACTTGATTTTTCTACGATGTCTTAAAGAATGCACTGGACAGTTTTTGATCTAAAAATATGATTGAGTTATTCCAGTGTCTTCTACGTAGCTGTTAAGTAACGTAAAATTTGAAAAGATGTTGTGAACATTAAGCTACTATATAAACTCACGGAAAACTATTAGAGATTTGTAACACGGCAATGAAAAACTTATAATACGAAGTCATTTTTAATAGGCCGCTAAAATCACACAAACAAATCTCCCATAAAAAAAAGGCCGATCCACTGACCGCGAACTACGTATACTGTTTTCTTTGCAATGAAACAGATATCTAAATTATATATTACCAAAACTAAAGAACGTATCGATTCGGAAATTTTGTCAATAATTTTCACTCTTCTTGAAATGCAAATTCTCGAAAATGTCTAAAAATACTAAACTCCTATTAAAACATCTAAAAAATTCAGAACCCTCAAAGGAGAGAACCTTTGTTCTGAACAAAATTCAGAACCCACTAATAAAAAACACCCACGAATAACATTGATCAAAACAATTGAATATCAAACATCACAATGTACAAAGAAAAGTTTACATCAACATTAATCAAGAATGATGTCAAAAACAATGCCCAAAGAGAGTTGCCAACATTTAAAACCAATAATTCTCCACAAACTTCAGTGTCAACCAGTGGCGTAGTGGGGCTACATTTTCTAAAGCACATATACAGGGACACTTGTTTAATATAACGGTTGAATTACGTCAGTAGTTTGTTTCAATGGTCCTGGAAACATCTTACTTCCGAAAATAAAAATGTTGGGTTTCTTAGATGAGATTACTTGTCACTACGCCACTGGCGTGAATGCTTATGAATACGCAACAGCGACGAAAGAAACAAGTACACCTCGTACAAGTTGTAGCAAGGCTCAAGGGACAGAGGCACGAAGAATCCCAGTGCAGCGGTTTTGATCTAACTTAAATAGAAACTCTTTTGTCAGCGTAGAAACAATATAAAAACGATTTTTTTCTCCAATACAACATTTTTGAGAACAGCATAATATTATATTATAAATAAACGTATGCCTCGAAACCAATAATTCCTAGATATTTCTTGAGATTTTTATTTCTTGAAAAATAATTTCAGATCAGAAAGGGTTTGAAAATGATTGAACAAAGGTTAGGTTTGTTGATTATCTCAAAAATTTTGAAGTAAGAGTCGGATTAATGAATTTCTTCAAAAATGTTGTATTTTTAAACGAGATTCACGTTTTACATTGTTACAGCGACCAACACTTTGACTTTCTTTTCAAATACAATATAAATATTCCGATTACGTATATCGTTATCGTATGTTCGTATGATAAGAACTAGATGTCAAACTAATTTTACAACACAGCACATAGTTCGCCGCAGCTCACTTACTCGGAAAACGCTTGGCACTGGTTTAACTCGGTGAAGACTAAACGTTTTGGAAAAGCCTGGACAGGCAGATTTATTACATGGCGTCATTCCCCTTATCGCTTTTGACCAAAATTCTGCGTTCGGAACTTTTTACATTAATCATGACGTTCGTTGCAAAAATCTGAGACAAAAGTTCCCAAGCATTTGTCCTAAGACTTGAAATCGACGAAGATATTGACGATTTATGATGACCAATCAGCGCGGTACAGAGAGTTTAGGAGTCTATGTATACCAAGTTGATAGGTCAAATTCCATTGTTAATATCTACGTCAACGTTCAGTGAAGAAAAAGTGACGAGAGAACTTCTGGCTCAAATTTTTCATGCAATTTAGTGTATGAAATCCGTCTATTACTCAACTTGTGAATTTCATCGAAATTGCTGTTAAAAGTAATGTGAGAAATACGCGTGACGTCGCTGTACATACATATGAAACACGAAATAGGAACTTGATCCGATTGAGAGAGAGACACTTTGCGCTTCTGGAACGCAATTGTGGTTTTAAACTATACACGTCATGTCTGCCTCCGGCTGTCAATAATCGACTTTTTTCAGGGACGGCTGAATGAGCTTACATATCCAAAACGTTTAGTTGGGTCAGAAGTTCTGGCCCGCGTATGAATCGCTTTAAAAAGAAAACACAAATTAAAATTTCGTGGAGTGTTATATTCCTTAAGCTTGTTTCTCCATAAACTTGCGTCTAAAAATTAACCTCAAAACAAAAACGTCCAGTGTTTTTCGAATTCCCTCGATATAAATGTGTACTTTCAAAAAATTTTGTCTATATATGGATCAGGTTTGTGAGTCCTTCCAGAGAAAGATTTCACGTAGCGATTCTTACGCGAGCTGGAACATAGCGTGTATTGTGAGTGCCGCGCGCTTCAGGATCTAAAGCTCGCCGATTCACGCCGCGCTGTCCTTCAATAGACACGAAGTAATGTTGGTTATTTCATTCGCTTTCGATTTTTTACGTTTTTGGGGACGCTGGTTTTCGGGCTTAAGGTTGATTTTATACGTGCATAAAGAATGCCTTGTAGAAGATCTTTCAATCGTGAGATCATGTGTCGATTTGAATTCAATCATCCAGAAACAGAATCTATCCGAGTAATAATAGTATATTATGCTCCGAGGACTATAAGTCCGTCTTTATGTGCCGCGTGTGTTTGGAGTGATTGTCTGCGGTTTGCGGGCCGAAGGTCCGCTAAAACCGTAGACAACTAATCCAAACACACGTGGTGCATGAAGTCAGGCTTATTGTCCGAGGTGCATATGGCATTTTATTAGAATCTACATCAGAACGAGCGCGAACGCGTTCGAGAAGTGAAAGATACACAGGCTGTATCTCGTGGCGGTGATGCTCGGGAGCTGCCCCCGTAACGTAAGTTCTCATAATAGCGAGATGCGTAAGCCTTACGGCCCGCGCATCTCGCTATCATCAGAACTTGCGTTACGAAGGCGGTTTCCTACCGTCCTCACTCCCGAGCATTCACGGCCACGAGATAAAGGCCTGTGTTACTTTCAATTCTCGAGGGCATTTAAGCACTCGTTATGCACAGATTCGAATAAAATAATTGAAATGTGATGTAGGTATGTATTAAGCTATTTTTTTGTTATTTGAAAAATGCCAAAATCCAGACGCCCCAACTAAGCGCTTGGAAACAGAAAGGTACATCAACTACGGTCCGAGATCATGGTACGGCAAGAAAAACCCGCCAGCTCTGTAACGATAAGCTAGATAGCGTGACCTTCATTTTGCGTTTCCGACTACAAAACGAATTCCTAGGTACAGACTGCGCAAAAACACTCCTCGGTCAGATTTTAGAGTATGCACCTCCACCCAGGAGTTGGCTGCGCAAGGGATAGGATTGTTTTGCTTGATACTAATTCAAATTACGGTTGATCGATAATCTTCGATTTCTTCATTTCGTTCTACCAGAAATCAGTTCTTGTGCAATTCAGAGAAAAATTCAACTATGGTTTTCCGCAGAATTATAAAAAAACTGAGGTTCATCGAATTTCCATATAATTGTTTAAGTATTACAAGATCAATAAACATTCTAAGGTCACCAATCTGAAGTTTGTTGTCAATCACCATGTGATTTATGCAGTATTTTAACCCAACTTCGAATTCATCAGATTTTCGCAGCCAACTTCTCGAGGTAAGTGTTTAAAAGACAAATAAAGCCTACTATCCCAGTAAACCGAGGACATCACAATGACGTAATTTGTGACGTTTAAACGGCCGCCCTTAGTGACGTCATAAGAACGTCACTGTGACGTCAACAAAGGCGGCCGCTATGACATTACACTGACGTCCCTGGTTAACTGGGATTCTTAAGGTACAAACTTGACAAATTGCTAACTTTCCCCAAACAACTCGAAAATTATCGAACGGAATAAACAAATTTTGCCTCAAAATTCCCTATGAATTCTCAAGAACATTAGAGTACTCGACGAGTGCTTTTTTTCTAAAATTGATGCTTAATGGGATTTAAAACGTGTCCAGATAATCTTAAGGTGGAGAGTGCTACTCTAAAACTGACCTGGAGATGGCGCTGGCGAAGAAATTCCGTCCTCTGCCCCGCGGAAATAATTGTTCTCGTCATCATCATCGTTATCGCGCACTGTCTCACTTGATTTCACTCATCTTTTCTTATCATCACACTACACCGTTAGGAACGTGGCAGCTAATGACGTCTACGACACTAAACCATCTAGCTATAGCTAATAGAGACGCAATGGATAATCATCTACTCTAGCGGATACTCTATGGATCAAAGCAGGTGTAGGATTTTCTGCATACTGGAGTCATGAGAAAGGTTCAAACACGCTATCAGAATCTGTTGAGGTGGGATTTGCAGATTGAGTAGCAAATCTCTTAAACGTCGTTTAAGAACCTTCAAAATCATTGGCCTATGAAATCCAGTATGTTGAAAATTCCCAAAACACTTGAATTCATGGATACCCGCTTGTAGGACGTAAGAAGAATAAATAATAACGGTAAGTCCCCCCCCAAGTAGCACAGGTTCTCTCATAGCGTTCTTAACAGTAACAAGCTTCTCCAAGCGTTGTCTCAAAACCGTCGTCAGCGTGCTATGAGTAGCTGTTGAAAAATTAAAACTAATCATTATGAATGCATGTTCTAAGAAGCTTCCAAGAGTTATAAACAGAATCCAAGATAACTCTCTCCACAAGTGCTAACCGGAGACCCTTTTAGAAATTTCTGAAGTGTCACGAAACTGTCTAGTAAAAAAATCTCTTGAGAACGCTACAAGTCTCTTTTCAGGAAAATCTGTGCTACTTGGGAAACCAAGGGAGGGGGTGGGGCGTCCTGACACACTGTCCCAGACACTCATCTTCATATTCTTCGTCACATAACATACGGTTTAAACGTAATGGAGGTTAACGTGGTTCTGATTAGCATGCGATCATTTCCTCGTCCCGTCATCGAAGCAGCCTCGTCGTCGCCATCGTCCTCATCTCCCTCGTCGTCATCATTATTTGGTACGAGCAACTTGTTTTAACACGACAAGATAAGCGTCATTGCTGTGGGGGTCATTTGGAGGTCATTGGGGGTAGGAGGTAGTGCTGGATAGTTGATAGGAGACCCTGAGGGACGAGACCTCTTTAGCATGGGAGCCCTTCGGTCGCGGGTCAGGGGCGGTGTTCAGCCCTGGGGCGAGGTCTGGGGCGAAATGTCTGTGTCACCGTCGCCCGAACCCGGCTCGCCCTTCGTCTTGTTCTCCTTTTTCCACTTCATCCGCCGATTCTGGAACCAAATCTTGATCTGCCGTTCCGTCAGGCACAATGCGTGCGCGATCTCGATGCGCCGCCGCCTTGTTAAGTATCTGTTAAAGTGAAACTCCTTTTCCAGCTCTAGCGTTTGGTATCGTGTGTAGGTTTGTCTACCCCTTTTTCTCTCTGAAACATAAAACAAGGTTTTCTTTTGAAATTGAAGGTAGTCCAAGAATATTTTTCAATCAAGTCGGAGGTTATTGAAGGTATGATCAAGAAAGCGAAAAAAGAACACAGTGGATGGTGAAGATGAAGGCAAAAAGAGTAGGGGAGACCGGGGCTGGTTGGCCAATGGGGCAGGATGGCCAATGCTTCGTTTTTCGATACCGGAAATGTTTATGATGGCACTGCGCCAAATACGAGTGTAGTATGTTGTAGCCTACGATTGTAATTTTATTGCATTGTGCTCACACGCGTCGAAAATATAACCGAGGAACTGTTTTCTACTCGAGTTAGTAAAATTTCCACTTCCCAATTTTTCGATTTCTAAATCAATAAACAACTGATTTTAAACCAACTGAAAACAGTTATCAGTTGGTAATGTCATGATGTTCAAAATGAAGTATCGTTAGAATTAATGGTTTACATTTCTTAACCTAAAAAATCAATATTATTTTGAAAAACATGGCCGGGGTTGGTCGGCCAATGCTCTAAAATCGAATAAGCAATTTGTAGGGGTTCAAGGAAATGTATCTACTGAGTTCTTGTTCCAATGAAAATCCAAATTCCGGTGGCGCCAACCAAAAAAACACTTCGGTGAAACGCGTAAATGAAGTTTGAATTGCTATACACTGTAATAGAAACAAAAAATTTTTGAACGTGATGATTATTTTGTATACAGTCGCCTTTGATTAAAAAAATCATTTCATTGATGAATAAGTAAATCAGATGTCTTTTTTGTTGATTCAAAATTTTATGGTTGCATTTTATACGATTTTTTCTCAAATTGGCCAACCTGCCCCGTGCTCGGGGCAGGTTGGCCAATTCGTCACGTCACTGTGAAAACATTCGTCATTTTTTTTTTTAATTGATATAAATGCATGAAACAATTCACAGTACAAGCCGAGGGTATGCTCTTCGACATAGTGAAATCGAATTTTATTCGCTTCAAAAGGGAAATCATAAAAAATTCGTGGATGAAAAGTTGGCCAACCAGCCCCCATCTCCCCTAGTCGAAAGACGTTCGTCAAGTCAGAGGGAAGTAGAAAAGGAAAGTTAGAGGTTGTTGGAAGTATTATAAAATCAATTACCTGTTCGGATTATGATGTTAGAAACAAGAGAACAGTCAAATATGCAAGGGAAACTTCAAACTTATACACAATTAGACAGTTCCATATGTTATTCTAATCCCAAAAAAGCAAGATGATTCGGAATGAAAGTACTTCTACTGTCTTTATAATTGATTCTTAATCAAATGACGCGGTCGAGATGTTTGTTATAGCTATAATTAAATATTTCATGGTGCTTCGGTTCCCTTTCCTCTTTCCTGTGTAAGCTTTTTGTCAACGCAGGTAGCTGAGCTTTATCGAAAAGATCTCAGCACCGCCAATTTCGATGTTTGAACCGTATTTCATTTCAAGTATTATTTCAGCCGACCCGCTTAATAACAGCGCATAATCGTTTAGCTCGTTATTTAACGTCGCACGCCGGCGTTTACCAGCCGGCAAACTTTGCGTATCGTTTGCCCGTATCTTCGCCGAATACCCGGGATTCCGTGTCTCGTTTTGAATCTGCGGGCTCTTTCGGCGCCCCCATTAATAATCCGTGTCTTTTAGCGGAACCGTGAGATTCGTGGTGGCCGCGAGATTTTCATCTCCGGTGTTGGTCAGTCTCATTCTCAGTCGAGTCTATCCTCTATTTTGCACTTTGATTTTGGAAATAAAAATCGCCGTATATATGCAAGAAATTATGTCTGTGGTACCTTCTGTTTTTATTGATGAGGTAACTTTTTGGAACACTCAAAATCATCTTGAGTTCAGAATTCGTTTTTTTGGAAACTCATATAGATATTTAAAATGAAAAAACGAAAATTGTTTTATAGTAATACTGTTCTCGAGAAATTGGAAAAAAATACATTATCCGACATTATTATGACTTTTAAATTTTAATCACAAAATCTAGAAGTGTCTTGGTTCCACGATGAAATTAATTTATGTAATCCAGTTTGAGCACTGTAGAACATCCACATACGGTCACAAATTCTCCAATACATTCGATATTTGATAGTCCTTCGAGCCGGATATGAACTAAAATTCCCAGTACTCCTAATTAGCAGTCAGCAACGAAATTTCCAATCATAACATCCAAGATCGCAATCGCGGGAAATAAAAGGACAAAGTCGCAAATGATGCATATCGCGGATTGTATCCCGAAGCGATCTGCGGGCAGTGTCGGGGCGAACACGCGTCCCAGACGAGGATATTAATTGCGCTGCCTGCGAAAGTATCCCCGGGTTAGGTTGGGTTATCTTCCGCGAGAGGGCATATTCAAGAGCGAGGTCGACGAAAAAAAAGACGACCGGGATCGACGAAAAAAAGACGAGCCAGGATCCGAAGAGGCTGGGAGAAGGGGAAAAGAAAGCAGCAAGAAAAAGCGCACGGAGCGGCAAACGCCGCCCGTCGCGCTGTCGGCCGATGAAGACGGATGGCGGTTCTTCCAGAGAGAGAGACGGAGATGTTTCCCCAGGCTCCTGGCGTTGGGGTTAAAGCGGGATAAAGATAGGGGGAGCAGGAAGACGAAGAGGAACATGGCAGCACTGAGAACGCGCATCCTTTCCTTCGGGATACGCTCTCGAATTAACAGCATACCTATCGCTGGCGATTCTTTCATGAGTTTTTGAAATCTGGACCAGATTTTAAGTGTCTTAAGATGACACAGAACTCGTTACAGATTCCGTTACTGTCCAATCAAATGTAATCGTTGGAGGTTAAACTGACGGTATGTTTCGTGTCATCTTGAGCTGGGGGTAAATTTTAGTCAGAGTAGGAGAGTTTCGAAAGTGAACTTCTCGAAATTTCATGAATAATGTACATGAAATGGGGAATCTGATGAAATTTCAGTAGATTTACGTCGCATATAATAATCACGAGCTGATATGACAAAATCTTGAGAAGATGTAGAAAATATGAGGAAGTAAGTCATTTCTATGTGACTTTTTTGTATACTTCATGTGAGTTCCAACAAATCATTTCACGTACTTACAATCTTTAAAGAATTAATTTGAAGGTTTTGTTCAATGAATGGAAGAAACTTTAATATTGATTTTTTTACGGATCGTCAAAAATATCTGAAAATCGTAACGGGTTTTCACGAGAATCTCGAAAATTTATAGTCGGCATCCGAGGTTGACGACATAAACCCCGCCATCTTAATTAAACCGCGCGCAAATAGACGGCATTTACATGAATCGGTGAAAACGCAAAGTGACGCGACGCATCTGCCTTCTAGTCCCTGGCACAGGCTCACGTTATGAGTCGCGCTTCGTGAGGTTAATTAAAGAGGCTGCACCGGCAAAGTTCCATGTTACGCAGAAAAAAATTTCGCCTACTCAGAATGACTAATTAATTCGGTTGAAATTATTTAGTTGCCGGAACTAAAAAGGGGCCATAAAGTAAGTCCAAGATTGTTAAAGGTGGAGTTGTAGATTCAAAAAGAAAGTTGAAAAATGAAGGTGAAGATTGCTGAACGTGAAACTTGAATGGATGTACCGTATATTCAAAGAAAGAGGTGAAGAAATAGATCGAGTCGAAAGTAACTTAATTGGATAAAATGTCGTCACTGTATTAGAATATTCTTGTCATGTTCATCCCTATTCTATTTTCAATGCATCCACATAAATTTCATCTGTGTGAATCAGGACTTGAAAGTGCAGTAAGAAGAATTAAAGAAAATGTCTCGGATTCTTCCGAATCCCAAGACTACTCCGGCCCACCCAAGAGCCTAGCAAAGGCCAAATGTTTACCCCCATGTTCCACTTGCTTTTTTTGGCATTTCGCGATATTCGCGAAATCTTGGGCGCGAAAGAGGTCGATAACAAGAAAAGCCGTACGTGTACGGAGGTTGACTTCGAACGCGAAGCAATAAATTAAACGGCGTTGGGTTACGCAAGGATCAAATGTCGCCCAGGGTATGCCGTGAGATTAATGGGTCTGCCTTCACTGGCGCAGCGTGAAGAAGGAACGAAACGGAACGGAACCAAAAGGCTCGCGCGCGCACGACTCGGTTATTACGGGGCTTCGTTTTCTCGGCTTCGAAGGATGCGAAGGACCCGAAGGATACGCGAGACTTTTCTGCGATTAACGCCGAGCCGGATATGGGTTGTAATAAGGCTAATGAAGGGGGGGGGGGGGGAAGGGGGGAAGCGAGGTTAATTTTGAAGCTATGATCGGGTTTTTAATTGTTTCGGGGAAATTTGTCAATGCAGTTTCTAGTTTTTTGGTAATATGAACTCTCTGAATGAAAATCAAACCGACTACCAAATTAGTAAAATCCACTGAATCATCTATTGAATTATTTCTGCAACTTGGACAAATGAGACTCAATACTGCATTAGACTGATAAGATTCAACGCACGACAGAAAACAAGCTTGAAGTGTAGAATAATTGATGATTCATCATTAAACTACCGAAACCCGAGGACTCTTATAATACTATCCTGGATCTTCTTAACCCACAAACGCAACAAAAATCTCACGGTAATATCCCCACAAAAACGATTATCTCTATGACCCTAACTTTATTCCAACCCAAAACTCAGGCAAAAAACAATGCCCTACGAGGAAGTGATTATTCCTCGCTGACGTTTCGAATTTATGCCACTTCGGTGCCCGAGAGAAAGTTCAAAGGAGCGATAGATTTATTTTTTGTTCTAGAAAGTTACTTTGTTTCACATGTATGAACACACAAGGCAAAAGGGCTTATATTTAGAAAAGACACGCGCTGCTTTCGTGCAGCGTCCTCGCCCTCGAAATTCATCATACGCCGCTTACGGGTTTTTCGACGTCTCGGGACTTTTATACTTTTATTTCGTCGACGTTGTGAAATTTACAATAAGAACCTAAACTATTTATTCATTCGAGCACTGAATCACAAGCACTTCTGTATCCTGGATAATGAAATAATTTTTATTATTCGTCATCATTTGTTATCTCATAGGATATATTATCGTTTGGAAGTTCTCGTCAAAAAATGACGGTCATCTACGACAAGTTTGCTTAAATCAGATGATTCCCACACGTAAGTTTAATATAAAATTGATTTTTTCACGAGATCGATTAAAAAGGCTAAAATATCCTGCGAAAAAGATGATTTCTCTGAAAAATGGCGATCGTCCTGGGCAGGTTCACTTCGATCAAACGATTCTATTATTTCGAATGTGCTTCGAGTTTAAACCTTATTAACTATATATTCCAAGAAAGACCTCAAGGCCTTTGTTGAAGTACCATTGCCTAGGAGAATTCTGAAATTTGGCCTTCGGGCCCTGACATGGAAGAAACGAAAGGGTTATTTCGTTCATATTGCGCTATGATGGCGGCGGCGAAAAAAACGATTCGAAAAAAGGGCGAGAAGGGGCGTAGGGTGAGCGAAACGAGAGAAGCTCGGCTGTACCATACGTCGAAGATGCGGGAATAGGGGAGGGCTGGGACGTCTGACGATGATGGATGACCCTCGGAAACTGACTTTTGAGGGCCGCCATTTCTCGTCCACCATCACACATGCTCCAAGCTTCGGTTTTAATAAATTTGGCAATTAAAAATCGGGCCCAGTATAACGGTCTTTTCATATCCTGATTTATGCTCCGCGGGGATTGAAAGGGAATATTTGCTGGAACCAGGGCCGAGAATTAATTAGAGATGTTTTTGTGAGCTTACAGTTTCGGAGATTGGCAGTGAAAATTAATCGCATTACATTTGTAATCTAATCTCATTTGACTGACAATGAGGAGCTTCTCAGATCGAAAAAATATTCGTATATTTGGTGGATTTATTTGTTTGCGAAAAGTATTGGACTCGAGATTTTTCGCATATTGGAAACCCTGGATCAAAACATGTGTTCCAAATTTCGAGATTTCGGATTATGAATTTCAGAATCATTTTCAGTGTCTCACATATGACTCGGAATTAATCACCTCAACCACCATAAACACCCCATAAAAACCGAACTCGATTCCACATAAAAGCTCCCAGTTCACCTTGAATTTCCACCGAATCACGTTTTCCCATTGATATATGACGCACTACCAAAGGAACTCGTGTAAGATGTTTATCTCGCTTATCACTCGTTTTAGCACGAGCGTGTAACGCGGCGCAAGTATTATTTATAATCCGAGAAATGAATAAACATGCTATGACGGAAACTTGGCTTCGGACCGAGCGCTCTGTAACATAGGTACTTATTTATGAGAGCACCACTCGTCATAAATCTCTCCGCGAAAGATCGCAATTACCACACGCATATTAAAAGCCGCGTTTGTATCAACCAACCCCTCCCCCTTCACTCCCTCCAACGACTCCACTTTCATTTTTTGCCGCCGCGTTTCACGCTCACTGATGCTCAAATCTGAATCAATTTCGATCAAAGTGGTAATTCATCAATCTAGATGATGTTGACATTCCTGGCAATAAACATGATTTTTTCTGAGTTGCTTTAGGAAGACGTAGAGGTTCAGCTATGTATTTTCGAAAAACAGGAGTTTTTGGGTAAAACTCAAGTGCTTCGATATAGATGAACTTATACTTATCAATTCCCTTTTGAAGATTACATTTATGAATGCATTTGTGAATTTCGCATTAACATTCTTTGTACTACAACATTCAGAATGTTGAAAGCGAATTTGGACAAACTAATAATTTCGAAATTTCACATGGAAAATTGTGGCATACGATTTGAAAAATGTGCGTATGCACACAATGACTTTCGAGAACATATCATAGTATTTGATTTATCCTTCGATCTACACATTTTGCAATGACAATTACAACAATCGTAATGCTCGAATCACGAAGCCAGGTAATCTCGAAAATTGAATTAAACACAAAATTTGAATTTGAAAATTCAGCTGTGTAAAATGTTGTGCCTGATGATTGTGTAAATTTGGACTCGACGTGCGAAAATTTTAAGAGTAACGAGAGTTTGAAAATAAGAACTCAAAGATGGCGAAGTACGGAAAAAAATGTGACAAAAATCATTTCCCAATTTTTTAATGCTATAATCGCAACGACGAAAATGAAAATTCACAACCTGTGAAGTCAGAAAGTCTTAAAATTAAAGTAATTCAAAGTTTAAATTTCAGAATTCAACGAGCAACCGAAATTGCTCATTATTTTCGAGGACTTCTGAACTCCCCTGCAGAATTTCTTTGAATTCTGTCAAGATTTCGTATTTTTATTGACATCTACTCTATATTTTTTTTTATTAAATCGGTTGGAATGTTCTAGAAAAACGTAAAATTTTCTGTAGTCTCTAAATATGGAATTTTCAACCTTGTTATATACATACTTCGTTATATTTATCCGAAAATTTTCAATACTTTAAAGGAATTCCTATTAAAAGCACTCTGTAAAAACTCAATCGTGATCCATTAAATACATGAAGATTTTTAGCAAATTCAATCATATTCATATTCATCCAAAACTTGATGGGGTATCTCAAAAACCTCAAAAAGTTAAAAATAATTTCAAAAACTCCCATGACTCTCACTGATTCTCACTAACGTCCAGAAATAACCCAAACACCCTGAAAGTCAAAGTTCCAAGATAGTTCAAATAATTCCAATTCAATGTTACACATCCTTTAACTCCGAAGACTTTCCAAAAAATCTTGAGACTCTTAAATTGACTTTTTGTTATATAAACAATAATATTTGAAAATAAAACATTGCTTACAGGAAAAAATTAAGCTGAAGAAAACCAAGAAAAATAACCTTAGGCAGCTTCAAATAATGTAACACCTCTGCAGAGGTCATTTGCAAGTTTAAAGAAATGAAATTATTTGTAACAATTCCGAAAATCAATAAAAATTGACGTTTTGGTTCATGAGCCGACATCTGTGAGCAAAGTCTGGGACTTAAAAAGTTTTGCTGCGGGTTGTTGGGACTTATCGGCTGGTACTGGATGATCGTGGGCCGGATTATTCAAGGTTATACCGAAGGATGGTATGCGTGGATATTTTACCTTTCAATAGTAAAGGTACCTGGGTGGGATTTTTATTCGGTCGAAAAAATTAAATATTTTTTGAGTGAGTGTAATGTTTTTAATAATAAATAGTTACATAATAATTATTTGTTTATGAATTTATAAAAAATGGAGTACAAAAAATGTTGACTATTTTTGTAAAGTATATGCTTCGTATGTTGACGAATGTATATGTAAATAAATAATTAATTTATTTGATATACAAACATACTATTAGGGCGACATGGTGCAAATTATACTCGAAAACAATTCATTCCAAAACGAAATAGCTTCAAATATCAATTGGAAAATCAATAACGTGCGGACTTTTTGTTAAAAAATGGTCGCTAAACAGGAAATTGGAATAATCACGAACTTGGAAAATTTTTCTTCCGCTACATAGTTTGGAATTTAACAAAAGCCTTGAAAACATTTCCTTTGAATTTCCAGAATCGTCTTTAAAATCTCATGCCATGAGATTCATCATCCCTTTATTCGTGTTTAACGTCACACCTTTAGGTAATCGCCAATGACCTAGCTTTTCTAAAAACAAGAAAATTCATCCCCTCCCCCCTTCTACCCACCCCTATTGACTTCTTCCCCTATTAAAATAGAACTTCACATGCGTGACAGGCCGAATTTCACCGTGCAAAATTGATTGACCCCTGAAATGTGGAAGCTTACGTAACACCTTTTCCTTCTCGGAAAATTTGTACACATGTTGTCCCTTGATACTGAAGCGTTTTCGGACATTTTTTCAAAT
Source organism: Platygaster equestris (assembly GCA_030522785.1). Taxonomy (NCBI): domain Eukaryota; kingdom Metazoa; phylum Arthropoda; class Insecta; order Hymenoptera; family Platygastridae; genus Platygaster; species Platygaster equestris. The sequence continues at coordinate 16,466 of JAPYZK010000215.1, forward strand.
TTTGAAAGATCACAGAGATTAATCAGCTTACTGTAAATAAAACTTCGCAATTCTAAAGTCCTGTGAACTGTTCAATGAGTAATAAAAAATGTCGATCTACTACGGAAAATAATAAAAATTTCTTCAAAATCCTCCGAAAACCCCTTCCAAACCACATAAACGCCCGAGCAATTTTTTTCCCAGCCCGCGTTAACACACGAGCCGGCCTATTATCACTTCGTTTATGGGCACCCATAAATCCTCTCCGAGTTATGCGAACGCGAGCCAGAAGCTCTCCGGGATTCCATCGAATTTTCGAACGGAACACACTCGAAGAAAAGGAAAGAAAAAGGCATTTCCCGATGATGCAATGAAGACGAATCGCTTCGGAGTTTGACGACGATGGCATTGAATGGAATAATAATTCAATGAAAAGCGGTTGCTGGAAATTCCGCGGTCAGTGAACGCGGAAGTTGGGAAAAAAGAGAAAATGCTGGACGCAAGGGTTCGAGTCACCGCTATTTTTATGGCGGCCGGTTTACGCGTGGTGAAACTGCTGGGCCATGGGGTCATCGCAATAAATCACGGGGTACCTGAAGGAACGCTGTGTTCCAGTTTCAGGCGTCGTTGGGTAAATGAGCAAAAAATGTGTGCAAAGGGCAAGTGGAGGAACTATATGTATCGACTGAAAAAGTCTTACCTAAACACGCTGACTAGAACTAATTAGGTTGGAATGATACAAGTTGAAGGTGCCAGAAAATGTGCTTTTGATCTAGTACGAAATTACTATATGTCTGTTCCAAATCAAGTTCGATAAAGAGCAACAGCCACATAACTCATGAAAATATGGACGTTTATATTTTGAGACATAAAAATTTAGAATTTCTGTAGTAGATTGCAATTTTTGCGTTCATTAGACATCTAAGGCAGAAACTACATTCATTTCTCAGAGAAAAACATGCGAAAGTTCGAATTTGATGTAAGTCATGCGTTCGACCGAAGTATGATTTTTTAACTTCTTTCAATTTTCGGGGAACCTTATGCATTTCAACATTAAAAAAAGACGTTCTGATTTTTGCGAGCTCTGCAGCTGTCGCGCTACGAAGCGCGACATATCAAGTTCGATCCAGGACACATAGCATGTTACTGATCGAGCTCAAAATAGAAAAGACTTTTAACACTCGCTACTGCTATTATTCAGAACTTCAGATAAAAAATGAATCCTTCATTTTTTTCTGTAACACTCGCTTCAGATTCTAATTTTTAATTCGTTTGTGTCGAAAACGAAAATGTCCTTTATCAAATGTAAAATTGAGTAAAGCCATCAGATCATCTCTGTTGGCTCCCGAGAGGTCGTAATCGGCAACCAATTAATTGACATGTAATTAAAACGCTCGATAAATTTTGACCTCATTCAACTAAACGATTGTAGAGGCTTTTGTTCGATATAGTTTATAGTTGTGCAATAGTGATGTGTTACACTTGCATCGTTTTTTCCAGAAGCAATATCATATCAGAATATTTCGTATTGGCTCCGGTTATAGTTTCATTCCAATTTAATCACGGATCCAATCGCCTCAAAAAAAGTTACAGTCCCCCATAAAAACCAATCAAACTCACCGAACTGACTCCTCATCCACGGATATAGTGGACTCGGCAAATTGGACGCCGCCGAGCCGGGCGGTGTGCCCTGTTGCTGGGGTCCTAAAGGCGAGGCGACGACCCCCTGGTGCTGCTGGGCCTGAGCCTGTTGCTGGGGGTGCATGGCCTGGGCAGGTTGGGCCTGCTGCTGGCCCGGTTGTTGGTACATCATATGCTGCTGCTGTTGCTGCTGCATATGGGCGGGCTGCATCTGGGCCTGTGGTTGCTGGTGCGGCTGTTGCTGCATGTGGGGATGCTGGTTGTGCATTTGGTGATGCATGGGGGCCTCGACGAGGGGGGGACTGTCGGGCCCGTCGAGGACGCTGCCCTGGTGGTCCACGGCCGCAGCCTGGAGCTTGCAGCTCGCGTAGACGATCGGCGTCGCTGAGGGGTGGCCGTTCGGGGTCGGGGTATGGCCCATGTGGGCCATGTTCGAGTTCGGGGAGCCCGACCTGTAGCCCATGCCGTCCATTCCGTGCTCCTGTTGCTGTTGCTGGTAGTAGGCCGCGTTCCGGATGTCCATGCGGTCGTAGGGGGGAAACCTGGGGTAGGGCATCGTCTGCTGGCCTCCATAATGGTGGGCTGGCATGGCCTGGCGCAGCAGGCCGGGGTCGCACGGATCCTGGGCCTGTTGCTGTGCCTGCTGCGGCACGCTTTGGCTTGGTTGCTGGGGCACCTGCACCTGCGCCCCGTAATGTTGCTGGTGCTGGTGCGCGTGCTCCACCCCGCCATTGCGAAGGTCCGGGATGTACGAATTCGCGAAATACGAACTCATGCTACCGCACTTTGCCACTTTTTTTCTTCTTCCTCTTGTAATTAATTTTCTTTTTGTTTAGCACTAATGCACGCCCCGGGGCATTATTTCTTACGATAATTGAGGGGTAAAAACTGCACTTTCTCACCCCACTTCGGGTACTTATCTTCTAGATTTGGGTACTGTTGATCTTGTCACAACGCCGCTACAGCCTCGTGGTCCGCAGCACCTGCAACAAAAGGAGAAGACATTTGTTGATTGGGTGATGATAACGGAGGTTTTGTAAATGAAAATCATGCGCTTTTGGAACCTTTTCAATTTTCATGACGTTTTCGAAAAGAAGGTCTACATTCGTTTTAGTGGAATTCTGCTGTAGTGGAGAATGTGCCACTGGGAATCAGGAAAGTGAAAAAGCAGAAGAAAGTCACGTTATCTAAGAAATACCAGTTAGCGACGGAAAATTTCAGTAATTTATTAGTGGACAGTGCACAGCCAAGGAAGCAATAAAACTTTACTGATTTTGATCAGGAGAGTAAGGTCCACTGAAACTAACTCCACTTTTCGGGTTTGGGTCACTTTGGGGTTATGGCCCAAAATTTCAAATTGATCCGAGTGCAGATCGCCTTTTGGCCTGAATGCATATAAACGTCAACAATTTCGGAATAATTCGGAGATTCGGAAAATGGGGTCAGTTGGAAATTAGTAATTTTCAATTGAAAATTATTGTCATAAATGATTGAATTTATTGCAATTATGCAATCACCTGCCAAAGAAAAGGGCTTTAATGGAGTGCAAAAAAAAGATAAGTGATAGATTCGTAATTACAACTGTAAATTCAAAATTTCAAGAATTTGAAATTTGTATCCGAAAAGTGACATTATTTTCCATTAGGTCCGATATTCAATAACATTTGATGCAGAAATGGTTTGAACTTCTAAAGCTAAAATTCAAATTTTCCAGTTACATTCTGCAGTGTCAAATTCCTAACTTCAAATTATAGTTTTTCAATTACGAGATGAAAAATATGGGTTTTACATACATGTAAAATGGGTGGACTTCACCGAATTTTTATTACAAAATTTAAAATGCAGAAATACTGATTTTGATAATAGAAGTTGAAACAGTGAAATATTTTATTTCGACACGGAGAAAACAGCATTGACACAACTATACGAATTGAACATAAGCGCCAACTGTATATATGGTTGGAGCAGCCAAACTTTGGAGTAACTGTAATCTCTCCAAATGCAAACGCAGAAATGAATCTAGTAATCACATCACAGTCAACGCATGGTGGGTAGATACCTTGAACATGATTGTGACGACCATATATTTGTCGCAAAAGACACTATTTATATGGTTGACTCTCCATGGCACGTCATATTACGGAGTTAAAAACAAATATTCATTTGTTGAGTACAGTTCTTTCATTTCAAATAAAAACAAATGACCTAACCATTCTTCTCACAGAAAAGTCGATTTGGTACCGCCAAATAGACGTTCGGTAAAAATAGGACACAAGAAATTTTTCATTCGACTGTACCAAACTTTGGTTAACTTCACCAAATTTGACTTAAGCTGAAATGATCGTTTGTTTGAGTATATTATGTACGGAAGCAAAAATTCATCTTAGCTCAAGTTAAATTTGGTACAGTCAAATGAAAAATTTCTTGTGTCCTATCTTTACCAAACGTTTATTTGGCTGTACCAAATCGACTTTTGTGTGCTGGAGACTCGGATTTTAAGGGCTCGAGTTCAGAATTGTTTGATTTTGGATTTCAATTCGTACTGCGAAATTATGAGAAAAGCTTAGGAATTGATTTTTCATGTTCAATCTTGTAATTCGCCGATCTCAACTCCTCTTATCGAATGGAAGCGGACCTTAAACTCTGTCATTACTCGTTTTTCAAATATGTTGTACAACTCCAACAAGTTTGCAACACTCAAATGTGAGTGGAGAAGATAGAAGTCGATCAATTTGACGGCAGATGTGCAAAATACGAATATAAAGGGTTTTCACAACCTCAAAAATCTTAAGACCCAAAAATTCAAACCCCCGATTTCAATAACTTCCAATTACCACTTCCTGCAATTTGAACAACCAAACATAAATTCCGGAAATTTACTTTGCAACTCCTCAACTTGACAGATCAAGTCCAAACATTGGTCACCACGATCAGCACCTCACTTTACAGTTTCCACTATCTGTATCATCACGCATCCTTGCCTAAACAGTGTTCTCCACTGCCCACACATCACTTAACCCTTTCCTTAACATTGATAACCCTCGTTCAAACAGTTACCACCACTGTAAATCCGAAAATTCCCAATCAAAACTCAACTTTTCCCCTCCGACACACTCACAAATCAACTCGAATCACACTTTTTACTTATCCGTAAATAAACTAATTTTCGGAGACGTAAATTAGGATTTTCAGTGTAAACGCGAGCGTTGTGACTATCAACTAATTGGCGAGAGCCACAGAGGCTTCTGACATTGCCGAATCTTTCGAGTGTTTTCATGGCTGGAGGCCTTTTTCGAGGCGACATACGGGTACACACGTGCTCGTCACGCTGACGGCCATCGCCCAGACGCTGCGTCGTCACGCTTTTCGGCGTGGGCGGGCTTGGAAGATCGTTGAATTTTGGTTTGACACGTGGTAGAACACGGGTTCTGGGGGTGGGAAGGGAGGGATTTTTTGTTTCGGTTGGGGAGGGTTTTCTTGATCGGATGCTGGGGTCGATAGTTTTTATCAGGCTCTTGGGAATTCGGAAAAAGGTCACTTTTTCTCTCGCTTTGGGGGTCGGGTTTGGTAGAGTACGTGTGTGTTTGGTGTTAGGGTGTTGTGAACTCATGAAAATGCGTGTTTGAAGTTTTTCGTTGAAATACACTAAGGTGTCGAATCCGAATATTGTCGCTAGTGTTATTTTACGAGGAATAACATGGGTATGATTTCTTAGGTTCTGCGACAAGTGGATCTTTTTGTTGTAGTTTCGAAGCGTTTTTCAGGATTTTGAAGAAGGCTTGAGAAATCGATAGACAATTTTGAAAAGGAGTACATAATGTTCGAGAATTCTCACGAATTATTGAAACATTTTCGTTTTGCATGATTTCCAATGTCATGTTGAAAATAAACAATCGTCGAGTACTTTTGTGAAGTTTGTTCGTCATTTTCGCGTGTTTCGAGATGTGTCAGAAAATTCGTCAAACTTGGATCAAAAGTGCCAGTAAAAATAAAAACATTTTTTTATTACATTAACAAATTCTTTTGGAAAACTTATGATTTTCCATTATTTCAACTTGAACTGACGATTGATTTCTCTTTGAGGGACAACTTAACCTTTAAGCGTCGCGTGTTATCACATATCTATTAAAAAATAAGATAAGTTCGAATATAATACGGTTGATTGTTTTCAAATTAACCACATTTCGACCAAAAAATCCGTTTTTGATTTTTACTGTTCCTGAAATGTGGATTATGAGTGATAACGGCTATTATTGAATTGTTCAGAGTACATCATTGAATGATCTCAGTATTTACCAATATCTCCGGGAAGTCGACATTTCTGACAATCATGATTAATACTCATATAATGATGTGCGGAAAATTGCATCCTCCAATGTATAACGACATAATTATATTACTAAAGAATTTTTATATCATAGACATCACTTATTTTTGATGACCTACTAGGAAAAAAGTATGTGATTCTAGAATACTTTCGTAATTTTTGCTAAGAGTTTATCGTATGAATACTTTACAATAGTAAAGAATATTGCAGAATTTTCGGAAAATTTTGGAATTGGGAAGTTGTTCAACTTGTTGAAATTTTTAGAAACTGGAAATATATGAAGTCCTAAAAAACTTACATGGACCTTTTCAAACTAACCCAAGGTCAATTCAGATTCGTCAGAAGCAGCAACGTATACGGATATTCACAGGGGCAAGGGAGTGGTATTAGAAAGAAGAATTTGATGAAATTCTACACCCAGAGAAAAATTAAGCATAAACTCACTGTAAAATTTGAAAAAAGACAGTCATCTGATCTAACCTAACCTCCGAACAAGAAAAAGGACCGCTCCGTGGAAAAACCCCTTGGATAAATGCTCACTGATTTGTGATTGCCTATATAAAAACAAATGCATGCAATTCACGTTTCAAAGTTGCCACTTTTCTTCCTGGTGAAACCACTCATTTGAAAAACTTGCGTGTATTTGCGCGTTTTATCAAGTATCTCAGAAACTTAAATTTGATAAAAATGCACAATGGTGCTAAAAACAATGTCGTGAATCTGTCATTTGCATTCTCCATGCTTACGATGCTTTAGTCTATGCATTCAAAGCACGAATAGTATAATATGAAAAACGGTGAAATAAAAAATAATGGAAATTTTAAAAATTTCTTATATTTTACAGACATTTGGAATTGAATTGAAAAATTACACTGTTGCAGAAATGTACGAAATACTCAAAACTCGGAAACGTTCAATATTTTATTGAAAAATTTGCTTTCTAGAACAGAGAGGAATTTCGTAACTTGAACATTAGTTCAATTTGTAATACTTTCACACAACGTAAAATAGTGATGTATATTATGAAAAATACACGTTCAGTGGGATTAATCAATCATTTCAAATTTTTAAATTTTTGTTAGAAATTTTTGAATCGACAGAAATTCCATTTTAAAAAAAGTACAAAAAAACCATAATGTTATCCCATATCTTAGGGGTCTTGTTCGAAAATGCTGGCTTGAATAGTAGTCTTGATTTCTCGACATGCAATAGCGATATCATTTATAAACAATATCGTAAAACTCGAACTTTTCATTCTGCACAACGTCGTAATCGATCACCATTCATGCTCATGTTTTCCGGACGTCATCGTCAGGACAAGTCTGAGACTCGTAGGTGGACATACAAAAATTTAAAAATCTTCATACTCCGACAGTTAGGTCGCATATTTTTCTAATCGCAGAGAATTTATTGTCCAAGCCTTTCCGACTAACTTCTTCCAAATTAAAGAAACTGAAAATTATCATTTACCAGTGAACATTTGTAGAGTCGATTCATGGAAAAAAAAATACTCGGTTTTGATAAACTTTTGAACCGAAACATATTTCATAATCAATACAATAGGGATAAGAAAAATATCACAATTATAATAAAGCCATAGAGAACTGACAACAAACTGCACATGTTTTCCATAAATGCATGGGTTTTTCAAGCACACTAGCTATCAGTTTATATCCTTGCGTATAATATATGCAATACATTATATTACGCTTGGAAAAGGGTTCACGAACTTCATCAAGGTTTTCTATGTTTCTGTAATCGATAATTTGCTATCTTTATTGATATATTATCGACTGCCTTGCTTACAGCTGGAGAATCACACTCCGATGGGCGATGAAGAAACAAGCCTGTACTATCGACTGACAGCACTCGAGGCTTGGAAGATGATAAAAGCATTAACTGTGTCTCTTCAAAAGGAGTGGAAACTATTCGAAAAAATTTGAGTCTTCGGAAAACTAAAGAGAAATTCTGGAAATTCAACGATAAATTGATTCATAATTTTTTCCGAAATAATTGTCTACAAACTTTGAGAAATGATATGTATTATCGAAATACTACGGTAATTATGATATGTTGTTCATAAAAAATCGTCACGGTACATTTTCTTCGACTCAGGGATCATTAAAAATTTTCGAAAAATCATCGGAGTTACTCGGATTTTTGGTAAATCGGAACAAATTGCAGGGAAGGATCAAATTTTTCAAATTTGTTGAAAAATGAAAACTACTTGGAATTGTTCTACAGTATTTCATTTTTCCAACATAATGGGGGGATTTTTCGAAATTTAAGATTTAAGTACCATTTACAAACACTTAAAAACATCAATACGTTTTAATTCCCATTAATTCCAATTCCAAATATGGCACCTAAACATTTGAAAACCTTAATTATTCCTTTTTCAACGATTGTGCCTTCAATGTCCTTGATTGTCCATAAAAACTTCCATTTATTTTCGTTACATATTCATAATTCAAAAAACTTCGGACTTTTTTCCAAGCAATCAAAATCTGAAGAAAACCTCACAAGGCTATCGATTTCCTACGATTATAAGATTTTAACCGAATTTTTGCATGAATCTTGAAACAATCCAAATCCGAAAAGTTGTTAAACCTCTCCAAACACTAAAGGAAACAATACAAAAGCCAAAAACTTTCCGACAATTACTCTAACATTTGTATTAACTAACATTAAAAATCTGGGTGCTCTAAAAAAATGCATACGAATTCCTGTATTTTTTATCCTAAAAATTGTAGAATAGAGTTGAAATCAAGGGTGAAAGGTTCGAGGGGGCGGGAGAGGAAATTTCGACATGGCACCGAATGGCTATCGGTGGCCATTCATCAATCCGGGGAATCAATACGATGGAATTAATGAAAGCGCCGTGCGAACAGCGAGCTAGCGGCCGGAATGTTAATCGCGATCGTCCCGCGCGCAGAGCGAGCCCACTCCCGAGGGCTCACCCCCAGGAACCTCCGAACATTTCGAGCCCTCACCTTTTTTGCCTCTTTCCTTTCCACCCCCGACATTTTAGCAACATTGGCCTTTTTCTCTTTTTTTTCGAATCCCATTCTACCTGCGCTGATTATAATTATAGACTTCAACGGAGTTTTGAACCTAGAAATTCGAACTTGACGTTTTTTGAAGGTTAGGATGTTGAATTCGAGGTTATCAAAATTCTAGAATTTCCTGTTCTTGTGTTTTGTAGACATAAACCTATAATATCTGAACTTTTTCGGAGATTTCCGAATTTAGATATTTATTGGAACTTGAATGCTAATTTCGAGTCAAAACTTGACTTCTTATCCCAGACTTCCTTTTCTAGATAACAATAACTGATTATTTTATGCAGACAATCCCTTGATATTGTTCACTTTCACTCTATATTACTCCTTCAACATCATCTCAACAGCCGCCACTGAAAACCGAAAAGGATGTAAAGTGGACAAGATGAAGCGCTCTACTGTATGCAATACAGGGCCGTAGTAACGACTCCCGGGGCCCAGGATCAAACACTCCCCTAAAACTGTGAGACCGACCTCCCAAAAAATCATGATTTCATCGCATAACATACTTTTTTATGAATGATATTGTATTGTTCATATTGGTTATATGTGGCTGTGTGGCTATTGATGTCCACATACGCCAGTTTTTAAAATAATATTGTATGTGGTATCTTTCTTCGAGCTGCAAAGTGTCAACCTCGCGAAGTGGCGTCATCGGCCGGAAAAGCTATAAAACACCAAAGAACTCGAAAGAAATGACGGGTTTTAAATGCAAGCGTCAGATGGCGACGCCGACGATGAATATAAGGACGGAGTAAAAAATCGGGGTGGAGCGTGCCCGACAGCTGGGTGGGTTCGGGACCAAGGTGATTGAAAAGAGGGTGGAGCGCCACGTGACGCCATAACTGGGATATGGAAGATGACGTCACCCCTGCCAGGATGGCCTCCATTCATCAAAATGGCCTCGGGACGATTCTTATACCAACCGCGAACTTTGACATTCATGTACACTTGAACCTCGAAATTTGGTTTTTGGTTGTGGTGCATGTACACTCAAACCTCTGAACTTGTCTCTCCCTACAGTGTCTCCTTTCGGTTCGTCACGGTCACCAGAGGAAAACACCGAGTCCCTCGAAAGTGCGAACCTTTTCGTCTGGTAAACCAGGGGTGATTTCGTAAAACAGTCGTAGAACTCGAAAGCTGCATGATCGTAAGATTATCGTAATTTGTCTAATGAAACGCATGACGTGATTCAAGTGTATTAATAAGGGACGCAAAACGGAGAATCAAGCACCTCGTTATTTATCTTCTATAAACACTGAGGTTTCTCCCACGAGGCACTGATTTTATTATGCTCTAACAGCGCCTCGAGTGCCATTAACGAACATTCGAGCACCGTTTTACGGCTGCACATAACTCTCGAGTGCCGGCACGAGCGTCTCATAAAACTGCATCTCCGGAGCGTGCCACCGTTTTATTCCCGATAAAACGAAAGTTATCGTTCGTCATAAAAAACTGACCTAACGTAACTTCAGGGTTTTCATTTATATAGTGACAATTTTGGTTGTTTACGTGTGTTTTTAAGGTGTGTTCATTGAGGGGGAAAATTAAAATAAATCAATGTGTGGTTTGCTAGTTTTTTTTTTTTTTTTTTCTATAACTCATAACTTTGAAGTCCGCCAATAACCCTGTGAAAAAAATCAGAGAATAATGCGAAAAAGTTCGATCCCTCGTTAAAAGCCTCTCCATAAATATAAACAAAGCAAAAAAAAGTCCGAACTCACGTTTCGGGAATTCCGCGACGACCGGGGAATTCGCGAACCGTTGGCTTTTTCTAGTGGAACGCTCACGATCGGCCAACTGCTAATATGCATGCGCGATTAGCATAATCGAGCCGAGCACAGGGAACCAGTTTACAAGGACGCCTTCAAAAGCGACCGCCGACGGCACGCATGGCGCATCCGTAATGCCGTTTCCGAATCAGCTGTGCGTATGCATATTTGCGAAGTAAATATACATATAAATACATTTATAACAATCCGAAATTTCTACGTGTATCGAAATATATTCACATACGTTTCATTGTGTATGAATATACAGATATAGATGTTTATCGGTGGCTCAAAAAACTAATCATCTATTTCATTTTCAGCCAATCATCATCAAATATTCAATTCCGCTTTTATTGGTTAACTCATTAACTACTGTTCTATTAATAACTAAACATTATGTTTAAAGGTATAAAAATAAGAAATTTTCGAAATTTTTGACTCACAACTCAGAACGTAATGACTGGTAAATTTTTTTCGTATAAAAATGATATTTTACTCTTCAATGAACTAGAACTAGTGTCATTTAAAATTTCTGAAGTCCCATCCGTGGTACTTTTTTATGAACACTCGTGACACTTGCGAGGAATAATCTACAAATCCGGACAGATAACGTCGCGGAGTGGCCGATAAGCCGCGAAAAAGCCGTACGAAAGTTCCCTGTTAACACGATCGATCGGAAAAATGAAGCGACGCGGCGCGAATTGGCCGTATTCCAACTTCTACCCCCTCTTCAAACTTTCTCCCGCCGCGGGATCGAGGGGAATCCCCGCATGCGCGGGAATTTCAAACGGAGGACACGCGGAATCGGAGAGTTTCCACTTTTGCACCTCACATTTTCCATTTCCTGGAGGGATTCGTATCAGATCGAGCTGTTCACATATTCGTGATCATATTTTCAATAATTAATGACTCATATTCTGATGACTGCGTACTTTTTTTTATGTTGAATTATCTTTCTAAATTCAGGGATACCTTATATTTACTCCGAATTTTCGAAATGAAGGGTTGAAGCTACTCGAAAAGGTTTCTCAAAATAATGTGAGCTCTGTTTCACGTAACATACGAGAAAATTGCAGCTTTGCAAACAACTTCGAAAAACCGTATTATACTTATTCGGAATTTACTACTTCAAGAAAAACACTTTTCTCAAAACATGCATTAAAAAAAAAAAGTGTCCCTTGAAATAGCTTGCGCAACAATTGAACATCGCAAGGACGGAATACACAAGCGGTTTCGTAATACTCATGGCGTTCGCGTGGGCATGAAACGTTTGGATTTAAAGCAAAAATACGACTGGCGGATTTCCATATCTTGATCATGCTTCATCGGGAACACGCGGTGACCAGCACAATGCTGCGAAGTTTGCGAAAGCGCGAGAAAAAATTGTTTCACTGCTTCACGTTACCCTCATGAAAAAATATATGAGGCACTAAGAGCAAGAGTAAAGTAATAATCAAAGCTCCGGAAAAGTAAGAACGAAAATATTGTAGATTGAAGCAAAAGAAAGACAAATCTTGTTCTAGCGGTAGAGCGAAACAAAATTAAGTTGGAGGAATAGAGCGACTCGGTTGTCTCGTTGTTCCTCCAACTTAATTTTGTTCTACTCTACCGCTGAAAAAAGTCTGTCGACTGTCATGCTTTCGCTTCAATGTTTTTTTCTTGTATGGTTGTTCTCATTCATTCACGGAGCCTTCTCCAATATTTTTACATTTTCTACCATAG
>JAPYZK010000216.1:0-36731 GCA_030522785.1 Platygaster equestris
AAAGGCGTTTTTTGTTTGTTTTAGTCGCTTCGTCTGCCTTTGTCCTTTGTTTCGTACATATGTTCGTGTAACGTGAGAAGCATCCGTAAAAGACACAGTTACAGTGTGAAAAGCGCCGAAAAATGTACGTATTTCGTAAATTAGATTTTTTAATTCCAAAACTGAACAAATCAATTGAAATTTCCGAAAATTTGACGATTGGAAATTCGAAAAAAGGTACATTCGGTAACTCGTTGGATATTATTTTTTGATGCGGAAATTCGTGTTTCCGTAAGTTCAGAAATTTGCAAGTTTGGAGAATCCGCAAGTTTTTGGAGATTCTTTGTCAAGTTTTGTGAAGTCTTATGAGAATAATCGTATTGTATGTACAATTTTTGAATTCCTTGTGAAACTGCACTTTCGTAAAGTGAAATTATAAAAGTTTTTCAATTATTGATTCACCACTATTCTGACAGTTGCGAAAATTTTTTAAAAGTTTTTCTTCAAAAAATATTTCGAAAAAATTGAAACATTTTTTAAATATCCCAAATTCTGCAAAATGATAATAATAAACAATCAAAATTGGAAAAAACTTTCAAACTCCTATAAAACACGAGTTTATTTTTATTCTTGAAATAATTTCCAAAATCGTATACAATTTTTTGATTCCTATACAAGATTTAATTTTCTTATTACGACCTTACAAAAATATTATAAGATATTACAAGAACATTAAATCTTGTACAACATTTGGAAATGTTACTAAATTTTGGGATTTTTCATACGAATTAAATTTACTCCAGAAACTAACGACAATTTTAAAAAATTTTCAACAACAAAAGAACGTTTTTTTTCTTTTGCCGAAAAATGAATTCGAAAACTCGAAAAAATTAACTCCGAAACACTAAAATCTTACATAATTAAGATTCTCTAAAAATTTCAAAATTTTTAGATCGTAATTACCGAAAAATTCCGGAAAAATGTGAAGTTTTCAAGTTTCGTAGAATATTTTTTTTTTTTTACGTTCAAAAATCGCGCGTTCAAAATGTAATATTTTTGCAATTTTATTCGATATTGTTCACAAATTAATTTCAATTAATTAATTTTACAATTAAAATGCATGATGTATCGAGACTGGAATTTAATTCCTCCAAAATAAACACAGGCACCGATAACAAATGAGATAAAAATTCGCCGACGAGGTGAAAAATGCGGGAATCGTCGGGCCGACAATGAGTCAGTACAGGCAGTACAGTAGAACACGTCAGATACTCGTGCAATTTAATTCGGTCAAATACGGAGTTTTAAAAAATACGTATTTTCAACATGCGAAAGTCGCACATTTTAAATATTTTGAGCGCGATTTTGCTGCTCGGCGTCCGCGATGTTTACGGAGGTAATAAAAATAAATAAATAGTTTCAGTATTGCAACTTTCGTAATGCTCATTGTTACAAATTTAATGGACGCCTTTGTTGAGAACAGTTTATTTATAACAACAATGTATATATATATTAGTCTTTACCGACAGGAAATTTTCAATTTCCCGGCATCGTTGCACATTTTTCCGAGCGCAATATTGAAATATCTTATTCAATTTTTTCCAGGTGCTAATTACTGTTATCTTGAATCTTATCTTCGTTTTCGTTGATCATTAAAAAAATTCGAATTTTTCCATCGTTATTCGATTGTCCTGCATTTTTTGGAAGTGGTCAAGTTTTGAATAATTTTACGGAATTTTATGATAAATTCTGAGAATTCTGAATATTTTTTGAAAATGTTTTGAAAATCGATCTTGAGCAATTGAGTGTAATTTTTGGATTCGGAATATCCTGAATTTTGGAAATAGCACATTTTAAAATTTGTTGAATTTTGTTCGTTCACAATTTATTTCGTTTCTAATTTTTTTTCTGTTTCAAATTGTTGAGTTCTAAAATCGTCTATTCCGAATTTCAAAAATTATAACAATTTTGCGCCATTTTTTAGAACGAAGCGTAATAATTACGCGTCCGTAATAATTATAGAATTTTTATAATGAAATTGATTTTTTTGATTTATCCATTTAATTGCAAAAAATTGAACGGGTAAATCGAAAAAATCAATTTCATTATAAAAATTATTACCAACTCAGTGACAATCCATTCCATCAATTGTAAAATTCTAGAATTAGTTTAGAGTTCTGGTGTAATTATAAAATCATTTCAGAATTATTCTGAGATTCAACAATTTTAAATTGAAAATAAATAGGCATTAACATAAATTGGAAATAAATGAACAATTAAAAAAAATTAAAAGATGTGGAATTCTCAATTTCCTAGCTCTTTTTGAGTTTTTATGAATTTTCAAGTTTACCAACACACATTTTGAAAATTTCAAGGTCAATTTTGATTTTGGTTACATCTATAAGTTTTTTATTTAAATTTGATTTTCATAGTCGATCCGGAATGCCAGATCAAAGTCGATGGAAAAGTGGCAACTGGTCCGCAGACTTTGACAATTGTTGATTCTACCAATAGGGCGACAGATTTGAAAAAATTGGAAGTTATCGGAGGGACTAGATTTCACGATTCTGATAGTATTTACCTAAACATCGAAGATAAAACTGCTGAGACTGACCCTAAAACCGTGAAGGGAGTTCTTCGCGTGTCTGATAACTTTAAAGATTATATCACCAAAGAGGTAGTTTTAATAATTAATTACAGTAATTTTTTTCAACAATCGATGTCCACAATTCATTCACAAATTAATTAACTTCATTGTTTTCATAAAATAATCCCGTTTCCCGAATTTCGTCATTTGCGATTTTTAGGTACGAATTATACATGAAAAAATATAATTAATATAATAATAAAAAAATAATAATAATATTATATTATATATAATGTAATATATTAATATAATATAATATATTAATATAATAATATAATTATTATACATGAGAAGTACACAAATTTGAAACTTGAATTTATAAAACTTTTTGGAATCGCAAAATTTCCGGAATTGAATTCCGCATTCGAAAATTGTTTAGTACGGGGAAATCGACGTCCAAAATTCTTTTAATTCGCGAATTTCAACTCCGAAATTCTATAATTCATTAAATTTACAAAAATATAACGTAGAAAGTGAAATATTTCCGTTGCTTGTCGATTGTTATTTCGAAATTATTCTGAATTCGAACAAATGTGGATTTGATTCATTGAAAATAATTTTTTTAGTTCACTATTTTTCTTACGTTTGTTTCCTTGTTTAAAAAATTGCGAATGTCTCAAAAATATGTACTATTATGACACGTAAATGGAGTCAACTTTTTTTTACAGGATGAACCAACATTCACATTTAACATCGGATATAACTGCTCTTCTACAAATGAAACAGAAATATCAAATAATCTCGTAAGTACAAAACGTGATAAATTCACGTTCGTCATTTCGATAAAATTTGTTTCTCAGTTGATTGTTTAAATTAATCATAAAAATTTTTTACTACAATTACTATTCATTAATTATTTTTATTAATAATGGTAAATTTTTTATTTTTCTCACAGGTCTTCAAGGTGACAATACAAGAAACTGGAATATTTGACCCCAGATTTATAGACGGAACAGATTGGGAAAATTCGGTTTCTTTGCCATTACCAAAGGATAAAGATCTTGAAAAGGAAATCAAATTAGAATTTAACACTTTTTCTAATATAAATTTTGTGGTCGATTCTGAAGCAGCAAAAAATCTCTTCAGAGTGAAATCTGCTCGAGAGAAAAAAACCAGAATATACACTTTGAAACTTAGAACACTAAAGGAAATTACAGACGAAGATTTATCAGGGAATAAGGAATTGAGTTTCAAAATTTCTGCTTCTGCTACGGTAATTATATTAAGAACTTAGAAATTTTATAAATGATTTTTGTGATTTGGTTGTCTGACGACATTTTTTGTAGATCGCAAACAAGAAAAGGAGTGCTGAAAAAAAAGTCAACATTGTTGTAAAGGAATCTGAACCGACACCGTCGTTCACGAAAAAAACCGGTGACATTAATCTGCAAACTTCTTGTGGTTCTTCGCCCCCAAAAGTAAATTATTTTATTTTTTCTCCGCATTTTCAAAACAATAGAAGTGTTTTTGAAAAAAAAAAAAAAAAAAAAAAAAAAAAAAAAATTTTCTTTTTTCGATAATGTAATAATTGTCATAATTCTACATTTTTAACATTTTCAAAACTGTCGAAAATTGCCAACATTTCGAATATTCCCCATAATTTAAAAATTTTCAGAAATTTCAAACTTTGAAAACATTCAAAAGTTTGTCTTAATTCTCAAAATTTGTCAAGTATTGCAAATTATTGTCGATTTCTATACATTTTTGAAAATTCTAAGATTCTGAAAAATTATAAAAATTGTCGAAAAATTCACAATGTTGAGAATTTTAGAAAACTTCTAAAACTTTCAAAATTCCCCAAGCTTTTTTAAATACTTCAAAAACTCTGTAATTCATAAAATCTTCAAAAATTTCGGAGTAGTGAAAATGTCTAATTTGTAAAAATTACACTGGAAATTTCAACATTCTCAATATTTTCAAACATTTGTAAGTACGCACGTTTTGAAAATTTTTCGAAAATGTCGGAAAAATTTGAAAGTTTTTAAAAATTTTGAATTTTTCTGAAATTATCCATATTTATGCAATTTACAAAATTATTAAAAATAAAAAAAATCCAAATTTTTCAAACTCTAACAATTTTAGAAATTTTCGGATTTTCGGAAATTTAGAAATCTTTTTTATAGCGCGATTTTAACATCCTCTGAACTTCCACTTATATTTTTAACTTCCCAACCTGCATTCAAAAACTGCTGAAAAATATGTCGAATAATCAAATTTTTCACCAGTTAGGAAACGTTGGAACATTCTACTTAAATTACACTGGAAAAATTCAACAAGTGGCATATTCGCTCAAAAGTACAAACGGAGGTAATTATTCGATTCCGGGTTGAATATTGTATACATCAATTTTATCAAAGAGTCGTCATTAACATTTTTTCTTTAACTACCATAAACAGAAATCGAAAAAATTTTCAAAGTCACTGGAGATGGTACCAAGGAAGCGAAAATTAACTTGGTCAAATGCCCAGATCCTGTGGAAACAGATCGAATTGTCAATTTGACTTTGATCGTAAGTTTTACGTAACATTTTTACATTTTTCTCTTTCTCTCAAAACAGAAGAAATGAAATTCGTGTTAAAATATAATATTGTACATTATGTTGTTTTTCGTAAAATGTATCTTATAATACAAAAAACTCCATTTATAGTGCCCAACATTGTTATCATACATCATAATTATATTTTCACGTATTTTTGTTTTTATTTCTAGATAATAATCGAGAATTGAACATTTTTTTTTTTTTTTCAATTTTACAGGCAAAAGTCGGTGCTTCGGAAGGAACTGCAGAAATAAAAATTAAGTTACCGAAAAAAGATCCTACGCCTCCTGTGAATCCGGGTGAGTTACACATCAAAACAAGTTTTTTTTATTATCAATGCAAAAATTTACGTGAAAAAAATTTTTATTTCATTTTGATGAAAATGAAAATTAAGAACTTACAAATTTCACGAGAACTAAAAAAAAATCGAACGCAGTAATAATTATCAATTTTGTTCAATAATACATTACTATTTTCTGTTCATTATTGACGCAGCTTCAAAATATTCCAAAATTTGAATACATTATTTTTCTTTCCTTTTTATGTGAATTAATCATTTTTTTTTATTATTATTTTTTTTATTGAATTAACATTTCAACAAAAATTGATATTTTTTCGTTAACTATGATGAATAAAGTGTTTTGTTGTTACTAAAAAAAAAATTAACACATAATTCGAATATTCATGTATCCACATGACTCAAATTCGCGGAATGATAACACGTCGTTTAATCACGTAGATAAGAAAAATGAAGGGAAATTGACAATAATTATTGCCCGATAAACAGGCATTGTTAATAATCATTCGGATTTTGCAATCATCGGAAATATATCAATTTTTTGGGAATCAAACGAATAGATAATAATTATGAAACTTTCGAAAATTGAACCTAATTTATTAAGAACCTTGTTTAAACAATATATATTCATTTTCAATTCATCCGTGAATATCTATTCTATAGCATTTATAATTATTAATAGCGACGATATATTTATAAATGATTATTCTTCTTTTCGAAAAAAAAAGATTCTCTTCAAAGTACGAATTCATTCACTGATAACGAAACAGATATTTTATCTTCTTCGATTTATTTGATCGATTACAAAACCTGGGTTTTCACCTTGATATTGTGAGTCTAGAAAAATGTTAAAAACTTGATAAAAATTGTGAAATTGAGCGAACGTTCTAAAAACAACATTTTTTATTTCATTCTTGGAAGGCTTAAGTGGAAAATCGTTTTTACAATATTTTGTTATCGCTGGCTAACTCTCTGATAAGAAATCTCGAACGAGAAAATTGTTCTATTTTTGTTCACATATTTTATCACGTAAAATATTGCAAGCAACTGAAGCAATTGCGAGCAATTTTTTTTAAGTTAGACTTTTTTTATTACACGTATTTAATACATGTTATTATCAACTTTCTGGGTAAATAATTGAATTGTTGTTGAAAAATGAGTTCTTATCCTCATTTTTTAATCACAGTCATCAACTGCAAATCAAAAAACAATATTCTCATAAAGTATACTCGTAAAATTTAATAAGAGTAATCGCAAGACTTTTTTTATAAACGATCCTTGCTAAAATTCAAAAATTAAATTTCAACCACAGTAAATTTGATAATGTGAGTATTTGAAACAGAAAATTCGTTAATTGAAGATTCTAAAAGTTGAAAAGTTCGAAAATTTAGATTTTGAAATTCAGTTTCTAAGAATTATTAACAAAAATCGATTAATCAACAAAATTGAAAATGTCAACAAAAAATAATTCTACAACAATTTATTTCGAAAACGGAAAGGCAAAAAACACTTTCTCACCATTGAAAGTAGACGCGATTGGCTGCGCCTCAAATCGCCATTTTTTCGGGCGCCACGCGCACAGAAATGTAAAAGACCGTAAAAAACAAAGACAAACAATTATTATACAATAAATTTCACATTTTATGTGCATTTCATCTTTTTACTGATTTTACAACAAAAAAATACGAATTCTTACAACAATTCACTCTGAAAACAAAAGTGCCGAAAACATTTTCAAATCCATTGAGAGACGGTATTGGCTACGTTCGAACCGCCATTTTTGCGCGCACTGCAGCACAAAAATATGCAACTATCGCAAAAAACAATCAAAAACCATTATTGTACTTTACATTTCATACTTGTTCGTGTACATTTTATCTTTATACTTTATTTCCCACAAACAACGCTAATTGTTACGACAATTTTCTTCGCAAACCAAAATGCAAAAATTTTTTTCAAATTCGTCAAAGGCTTTGATTGGCTGCTCCCGAACGGCCATTTAGGCGGGCGCCGACGACTGCCGACGGCACGCATAAAAATGAAAAAAGACCGACCAAACGACCCATTGTACAAAATATACATCTCGTGTTATCAGGATTAATTCTTGGCCATATCTTCCCCTCTGTACTCGATAAGTAATACAATGACATCGATGACTTGGCGATAAAATTTCGTTCACGACTCCTGGCTCCCAGTTCGATTCGTTCTCTTCAAGTAGCGCGTCAGACCGTTGGCCGCCATTTTAAATTTCCGAGAAATTTAGCTCACCGCACACAATCGTTCGATCGAGTTAGACCGACAAGTTTCGAATTCCTGCGAATTATCCAAAGAGTCAGGAAATACAAGGAAATTTCAAGTTTTTCTGCCGCGATGAGTCCGCGCGTGCATATTTTCGCGTGTGCGATTTTGCTGTTTTGCCTTGGAAAAGAATTTTACGTCGCAGGAGATGCAGGTATTCGAAAAATCACAAATCGCCGATTTCGTGACACTGAAAGGAGGAAAAAATGGCGCGGACGAAAATTCGTTATTTTGTTGTGGCCAAGAGTGATGATTATCTTCGTTTTTAGAAGTTATCGCTTTTTTTTGTTATTTTAAATCTGATCGTATCGCTCAGGAAGCGATTTTAGGGATTGGTCGTTAAATTTTTGTCGTTTGGTTTTTGAGGTTGTTTTTTGTCGGAGGGAGATTTGTATGCCCTTTTTTGACAGTTTCAGGTTTTTTGTATGGTTTTTTTATTGAATGCATTGGTTTATTTTTTAATTTTGTTAGATTCCGATTTATGTTCGATGAAAGATGAAAATGGAATAAAACCGATATTCGGTTATTGGCCAGAGGAAAGTATCGAAGTCAAGGACAAACATGACGATACACCTTTGAGAAAATTCCAATTGATCGGTACGGTAAAAGTAGACAACAAGTCTTGGAAAGTTCTGAATGAAAAGGGTACAGACAGTAAATACATGACAGTCGAGGTATTGAACGAAGCGAATAATCTGTATGCTCTCAAAACAACTCCTGCAATTGATGGTTATGTTGCTGATCAGGTATAAAAACACAAATAAATCCTTCACAAAAACGAATAATTTCTTGCATAAGATAAAAAATGCCAATTAATAACAAAAACTGACTGAGAACATCGAAAAACATGGATTTTTCTTTAAATCAACCATCCAGTGATGAAGAAATAAAAGTTCACAAAAAAATGCCTTGAAAATATTTTTTATTCTGAAAAAAACTGACAATAAAAATGAAAAGCAAGTTTATAAGTTGAAATTTTCAAATTCATTACAGATAAACGCAACTTTCGAAATTAGAATTGCCTACTTCTGCCCGTCAAGTAGTGCAAAGCCTTTTCCAAAACATGTGGTAAGTATATTTATGATTTCTAAATCCATATTTGGATAAAAGTAATACACATCATTGGTAATAAAATATAAATCACTGGTTTTTTTCTAATTCGACACAGTATTTATAGTTACAAATTGAAATGTGTTTTTTTCAACAATTATTTCACTTTTATTAAATTCTGTAATAAACATAAAAATTATTTTTTAGCCTGAATGTTTTTTTTAACTTTTAATTTTTATTTCCTCGTTTAAATTACAAAATCAAATATAGTTAAAAGTTCATAATTTTTAAAATTGCATCAACAAAGTCTGAAATCTAAAATTCGGAGTTATAAAATTATTTAAAATTTAAATTATTAATGTTCTGAATCTGCCGTACTTGGAAAATCATAAATAATTTATAATTTGGAAAGTTTCTGAGCTTTATGGAAACGTTTTAAAACTTGCATGTTGACCATTTTTTCATATTCTAAAATTCCTTGTCAATGAGTTTCACAAAATTTTACATTGTTGAATTTAAACCTCCTGAATCGTGTACTTTCCGTGTAGCAAATTCACTGACTTCAAACCAAATTTTTAGTTTTTTAATGCAAATTTCTCGGATAATAGATTTTTGAAATTGAATTGATGTATAAAATATATACTGAATGAATACTAAAGTTTTAATTTGTCAACCAAAAAATGATTGAATTTTTTTTGCACAGGGGTTTACTGTGAAAGTCCTAAGCACACACGAAGAGGGTCCAAAATTTGTGGAAAAGGAAGATGAACTGAGTTTCGATGTTCCTTTTCCTTTGATGGAAAATGAGGAAGTGCCTAATGTGAAAGCAACATTGAAATTTGCAAGCTGGCATGTGCCTACAGTGGACATTGATCCTAAAGTTTTTTTCGCGTGGAACATGTCACCCAAACAACCGGGTGGAAACCACGCTATTACCTTGAAGACCTCAAAAATCGTTGATTTTACCAGTGACCAAACTGTGACATTAACTGTCAAGGTAATAATTGCCTAATTATTAGGTAATTAATATAAGAAAAATGCAATTAACTACTTGTTTTTGTGACAACAAAAACCTCTTGTTAGGATCTTGGTCAGGAATCCGAAAAGTAAAAGTAATTGGGTAAAATTGAAAAATGCTGTTTTGGAACTTTCAAAATTCTACTTTTGTTGAACTTGAATAGTATGTTTCGTGAATTTTTTGTTGGCATTTTAGTGAATTAAAAAATACATATTTTCAATTGATCGATGTATGAAGTTCGTAACATTCCAAATTTCCTGTTTCCAAAGATTCAGATACATTCACTATTTGCAAAGTTTTTGATAGATTTGTTGAATTTCAGTGTCAACATTTCTGGAATTCGACGAATTTAGACTACAAATTCTAAAATGTTATTTCAAACATTCAAAACTGAATTTATCTCTGAAGAAATGATTTTTTTAGAAATTTTTAGTTTCCATACGATCGTATTTCAAAGATTTCAAACTTCTGGTATCTGTACATTTGATTTCCCAAATTTACGAAACAAAATTTCTACATTTAGAAACTCAAAAATTTAACAAAACTTGTAAATTAAAAAAATTGTATATAACAGCCCAAACTGTGTTCACAAACTTGATATCCGGCACTTATTCGAATTCAAATTTCCAAAGTCCAAAGTTCGATTTTTTGTATACATTTTGCAAATAACAAATGAACAATTTTTCAGGATCCTCAGGATACCACCAAAACCGATACCAGGAAAATTACTCTCAAAGTCGACCAGAAAAAGTCGGTTCCTCTTTTGTCCAGTGATCCACCATTCATAGATCTTCGAAACTGTGTGAAAGATGTATGATAATGATATTTTTAAGCCTCAAAAAGATGGAAAAACTTACGAGAGTTATTATTTATTTCAATTGAATATTTTTTCAGGGATCAACCATCGGGAAAATAGATTTGAATCGAGGAGATCCGAGCAATGTGGAATATACCTTGGCTGTTGTACCCGAAGGTAGAGTAAAGATTATTTTGAAAATTTGTTTCGTACAAAAATTTTGGTTTTATGTTGAAACCAAAATTTTGGTTTTTTAAATTTGGTTCAATTTTGTTCGTATAATGAGTAATTTTTTTCAGCATTGGAAGATCATTTCAACGTTACCGGAAACAATCATAAACAAGCGCAATTAATCATGAAGACTTGTCCACATCCAAACGAAACCGAAAAAAATGATTTCATCACCTTAAAAGTGACTGTAAGATTTCGCAGTTTTGGGATTTCTAATTTTAATTAGTTCACTTCTGTTTAAACACAGGTTTTCAGATTGTTTATAAGCTTATGGATTCCATAAATTTCTATTATTTATTGTAGAATTACTTGAACAAATAGAAAATTAATGAGTGGATTTTGTAAAATTTAATATTATGCACCAAAGTGAGGAAAATTGACCATTTTTTCAATGGTCATTTTACTGTACTTTTCGTTGTTTGTATTCAAAATCGGTACATTTAATGATTTTATATTGTACTTTATAGGCAAAAAGTAATAATGTAACGGCCTCCTACGATGTGCCAGTTTTGTTGTTGAAATCGGCGCTACCTACACCTGATGGTAAATTATGTTTTTTCGTATAGTATTATTTTTTTACAATTTTCGAATTGATCTCATGATTCACGTTTTAGATAGTGAAATCGATCTTCGAAGCGTTGTCAGAAAAAAAGTATTCTTAAAAATGTGTTAGAACAAATTGTAAATCATTCGAATGTATCAAAATTTTCTTTTTTGAAAAATGTTAAAAAACGAAATTGCTGCAAGATTCGAAAAAATTTTACACATGCAAAAAATGTAGTAATTTTAAACCAATATTTTGAACAAATAAATGAATATGTATTACAATTTAGACAGTGGATCTAGCCATGGCGGTTTGACAGCGGCTCTCGTCATATTCATCTTGATATCCATCGCAGCTTTGGGCGGTGTATTCTTCTACTGGAGGAAAGTGAGGTAATTTGGCGTCCTGAAAAGGATGCTTTTTCGCAATAATCATGATCATTAGTGGTAGATAGATCTATAAATTAATCTTTTTTGACCCAACTGATTTCTTGCAGAAACATGTCATCTTCCTTTCCATAACGACGACGCTTCAGAGTTTGGGTCGATCTAGTGAAATCACCGTTTCTTGTCTCTTCGGCCAAAAAATACGACTGCGTAACTTTTTGTAATTTATTTTTTTCTTCTTGAATTATTCCGATCGTTTCTAACACTTGGTATTTGTTTACTATTTTTAAGTGGTCCAGTGATACTGCCTCTTGTGCACACATGTACATTTAATATTAATTTTGCATATAGTTTATGATGTACAGAAGATTGCTACGTTTATAAGAAAACATGAAATACACCAAAACGAAGTGCCTCTAAATGTTCATAACGAGTAATGTTTGTAATAGTTATCAGTGATATCAATTACGTTACTGCGTTAAATATTTTAGTATTACTTATGAGTATTATTGAGTATTTTTATGAAGGTTGTTTCTAAGATTCACAGTATTTTCATTTTAATGATAAGGAAATTTTCGTTTTCATAGTTCGAGCACAAGAGTCTTACAATGTAATCACTATTTTTGGAAACTGTCGCGATATAATTATTTTTTGTTTCGAAGTACTTGAACTCGCAAATTTGAATAAATGTTACATCGAGGGACAACTTTTGTTGTTATTTTTTTTCTTAATTATAATTATGATTATTTATTTAAAAAAAAACATGATTATAGCAAAAGTGTATAATGAGAAAAAAATATCAATGTAAAAATATATGCACATCAAGGTGGTTAAAACCTGTAGGTTTCTCGATGCGTGCAAATATGCATTCTATTTTCTTTATTGTTCATTGATATACAGATATTTTTTTATGAATCAAGACTATTCAGTGTACGAATTTTCAAATTCGAACTTCTAGCTAAAACAACTCATGTGGTGTGTGTTTGAGCATACACCGACAAACACATTGGAATGTCACGTGCTGTGAACTATATGGTGTAAGTTAGAAAAGGATAGAAGAGTAAAGTGCAAGAAAAATGAAAATTAGAGAGAAAGACAGCAAGAAATATAACCTAAAATATCAGGATAGAGTATGGGAGTCGGACGACACTGTATATAACCAATTTACCAGTATAAAACTCAATAAAACTGTGGTAAACTGTATACATACAATAGAAAGCAATAGAAAGACCAGAGTCTATTTAATTCGTTTTTTTAGTCAAAGAATTGCGAAAATGTTTAAAAAGTGAGCATACAACATGTTTTTCGTGCTTCAGAATAATATTCGTTGTGTTTTGTTGATATAAAAAGTGAATAATTGCAGATTCGACGAAAAAGACAGCGTCTCCGGGGTGCAACAGTTGAAGTCATCGGTACAAAAGGGAATTCGCTCGAAACTTTTGGAACTTTACCCTTTCTTAGACGGTTACATCGACCAAATTATACCGAAAAAAGACGCTTTCAGACTCGTCAAATGGCATGTTGACGTTATTTTTACAAAGCAAAAAAGTGACAGTTTTAGTGTTTTTTTAGAAATTAATTGAAAGAAAAAATAACCAAAACTATTTCTTATGAATTTATTTTTATTTTTAGTCATGATCACATAGAAATCATGTTGAATTCTTCAGGGGAACTGCTGTTCTTCCGTCAACGAGAAGGTCCGTGGATTCCGACGTTGAAACTCCTCCACAAATGTAATTGTTTAAACGAAGAAAAAACGATTGAGTCCATATATTTACTGTGTTTCAAAATTGATAATTGTTTTTTTCCCAGACCCATTTTTTTTGCCAAAACAACAAGTCGACAAAGGAGCAATAAGATTTGTTCTCAGTGGAGCAAACATTATGTGCCCTGGTTTGACGTCGAAAGGAGCTCGCATGACTACAGTGCCCAAAGGAACTGTTGTCGTATCCTTTACTGCATATAGTTCAGTCATCCATTATTTATATAAAATTGATTTCATCCTTTAAAAAAACTCATTTTTTATCACTAAACTGTGACATTTTCCATACTTGAAACTACATAAAGTTAATGATAATTGATAATAATCACAATAGTCAATCAAAAATATTTATCCTTAATAGAACAAATCAGGCTGTAATGGCTGAAGGAAAAGAACACGCACTAGCTGTTGGAATCACAACACTTTCCACAGAAGACATGTCAGTACTAAAATAGCCATCCAAAATTAACTTGAGTGTCTAATTAGTTTCCTCTAATTTCAATGCCCTCTTAATTTTCAGAACAAAAGTTAACAAAGGTGTGGGAGTAGAGAACTGCCACTACCTCAACGATGGTCTCTGGCAAATGAAGGCTGTGAAATGACTCATTTTCGAAATAAAAACAACTTTTACTCTGTAACACAATGGTTTATTCATTGCTTCAAAAATCCACAATACAGTCTGCCGTAAAAAATCATGATTCTCCAGAAAACTACGTACAAAGATCGATGCAAAAGTTATTAGTCATAAAAGTGATACAAAAAATCCTCCTTGACAGGTTTTTCTCCAAAATTAGGCCATTTCCCAAAAACGAGTAAAATAAAAATGTCTCGTCTAAAATCTTTCACTGTGTCGAATTCACCATGAAAAATGTTCAAATTGACGACTTCTTCATGCACAGCAAAAGTTTTTAAATTTGAATTTCAAAGTTTGCATCGTGTTACGCAATGATTACGAAATTTCCCAAAATGGTTAACAATGTTTGAAATGTTTTAATTGGAGCTTGGTTTGTCCTGTTGAGCATCCTGAGCTTCAGATGGCAAAGGTCGTTCGCTTTCAGGATGAGCAGCCGAGTACGGAGGGTTCCCAGCGTCAGAAACTGGAGGAGCACCAGCTCCGAGTGGAGGGTTGGCGGGATTCCCATCGTGAGGAGGCTGGTGGTAATGCGGGTTGTGAGGGCCGTGAGGATGAGGCCGGCCCATGGCGTGGGGAGGATATTGGGAGTAAGGTTGATGGTAGTAAGGGTGGGCGTACTGCGAGTAGGCTTGGTGGTACGGTTGCTGCTGGGCATAGCCGTACGACGGATGAGGTGGTCTCGGGGCTAAGGGCACGCTCTGAGCCTGCTGGTTCCCCGGTGGCGGCTGGTACTGCTGAGGGTAACCCTGACCCGAGGGAATCATGGGCCCGGGGTGCGGGGGACCTCCTGGGGCAGACTGAGGCGGTGGCGGAAGCTGGGGATGGACCTGCAATCAAAGATATTGTTATTCATGATGTAAAAGTTCATCTTTCGTTTTGTTTTACAATAATATATTTGAAAACGTTCATTTTATCACTGGGTTGTTGATTCAAAGAAAAATCCATGTTTTTCGATGTTTTACGATGTTCCCAGTCAGTTTTTGTCTTAATTAGCAATTAAAATATTTTTTGCGAGAAAAAAAAGTAAAGCTTCCGGGCTCAGTGGATTGTTTTCTCGCAAAAAACATTCTAATTGCTAATTAAAACAAAAGCTGACTGGGAACGAAAAACATTTTTAAAAAATGGATTTTTCTTTGAATAATATATTTATTCATTTATTTGAATACCATCAGGCCTTTGGCCCAAGATTACATAAGATTACTGAAGTACACTAATGAGCAGTGAATACCAGTAGTTAATTGTATGAAAGAATTCACTCTTTTACAAATTTTTTAAATGAGTAAAAAGGTACATTTTGATAATTGACAAACAAACTTGACTTTTTTACTTGACTTAAATTTTTACTCAACTCACCTAACTTAAATATATGGATTTTTTGAGTTCAAAGTTTTAGGAATTAAACTTTTCACATTTCCCAAATTGTGTTGTTTAATATGTAAACCTCCAAATTAACTATGCAATGCAATGAGAATTATGAAAATTGCTCATTTTTTCATTGAAAAAATTTTTTCATTTATAATTTTTCAAAAACTGAACGGCTCTGATCAAAGTTCACAATTTCGCTCCAGTACCAGTGAAAAGTGAATGCGTAGTTTAAAAATGCAGTTTGTAAAACTGCAATTTTTCGATTTTTCCCAACGTTTCGAAAAACATCAGAAAATTACAAAATTGTATGAAAGAATATTTGAAAAATGATTCATTTATCATCAAACTGTGGACGACCTGAGGCGCGTTTGGAGGAGCTTGGTGCGGCGGCATCATCGGCGGCTGTTGTGGGGGCGGTTGCTGTTGGTGCGGAACCTGGGGCGGCATGCACACGGGTGGTCCACCAGCAGGCGGCGGAGCTGGCGCATTCGCCGTAGCTGCAGCAGCCGCAGCCGCGGCAGCGGCCGCCGCGGCAGCAGCCGTCGGAGGTGGTGGTTGTTGCGGTTGCGGTGCAGGTGCAGGCGGTGCTTGTGGAGCTATGGGTGGTTGTTGCTGTTGTTGTGGTTGAATTTGGGCCAGAGGCTGCTGAGGTTGCTACAAAATTTTGAATAATTCTATTTTAATACAATTTTCAAATGTCATTGAATCACATTTGATAAACTGCAAATTCTGGAGTTTAATACTGTCGAATCGCGAAAATGTAAAAATTTAAGTATCGAAGTTAAAAAATACGAGAATAATTCGAAATACAACAGTTTCGATAATTGATTTTAAAAACAAAAAATGTTGAAAAATGCAGTCCAAAAATGTTATTTCCGAAGTCGAATTTATTAGATTTGCATTAATGTCTACTTTCGAAAATTGAATGAAATATAAAAATACTATATTAAAAAAACGAAAATATTCAAATTTGCATCTATTATACCGTAACTGGCTGTTGTTGTGGCGGAACCGGAATTTGCGGTTGCGGCGTTTGCTGAACTTGGTGCACGGTCGGCGGCACCGGGGAAACCGAACCCGGATACGCCATGCT
The DNA here is from genome assembly GCA_030522785.1 of Platygaster equestris. Lineage (NCBI taxonomy): Eukaryota > Metazoa > Arthropoda > Insecta > Hymenoptera > Platygastridae > Platygaster > Platygaster equestris. The sequence continues at coordinate 16,641 of JAPYZK010000216.1, forward strand.
GTTTCCTGGTTGTTGGGGAGAAGTTTCCGGTTTCATCATTACATTTTCCTGCTTGACAGCCAAATTTTCCTGTTTCATTTCCCCATTCGGCGGAGACGGACTGTCCTTTTTCATCGATTCGGCTTTTTCCAGGGGCTCGTTCGCCTTTTTTTCCACTGGTTCCGCTTCCGGAGCCTGCAATTTTACACGAACTTTGCAGGCACAGTGTGGACATGTTTACTCAGAATATTTTTCAAAGTGACAAAATCAATTTGTTGGAATATTACAAACTTTTTTTGTATAAATAAAAAATCGATTGCATCTCATTGACAATATAAAGATTTTCTTGAACAATTGAAAAGTCGATTTGGATGAACTAAAATTACTTCTGGCTGGGGTTCTTCGGTTACTGGTGCGGGAGTCGGCGTCGATTCAGAGGAACCTTGGCCTTCCGAACGACTTTCTTCGGCGCCTTTGAGTCTTTCTTTGCGAAGTAACTCGTATTGGCGTTCCACCATTTTGTTAAAAGTTTCTTCGTCCACGGCAGGTTTGCAGTGCTGTAAAAAAAATTGTTTTAAATAAAAACGATCCCATATTTGGGTATTTCGAAACTTTTTCAGGTTTTTGAAAAAAACAAGGGAAAAATGTTTTTACCGAAAGTTTATAAAAATAAAAACTAGTAGTAAAAAAATGTTTTTCAATCCAGTAATTAGTTTTTTGAACAAAAATGTCTTTTCTCGTATTTCAATTCAACATTTCATTTTTCATTTATTTTTTGAAAAATTCCCTGCTAAAAAATTATACCTTCTTCAGTTCTTCCTGAAAAATCTCGCTCGCCTCAATAAACTTCCTTTTCTTCGCTTCGTACTTCTCCTCTATTAGCTGCAATTCGGCTTCCAGTTTTGTCTACACAAAATAAGAAAAAATTATTGGCCAATAGAACGCAAACACATAAATTTTCATATTTTTCAAAACCTTTCAATTATAATTTCTTACCATCAGTAAAATTTTAAATAATAAATTTCATTTAAATTTCAATGCAGTTTTATAAAAATCGCAAAATTTTGAAAAACTGTTTTTAAATATTTTCAAAAACATTCCCGAAATCCTAAAATCCGAAATGTACATTTTTCATAGAATTATCTCGATCTATTCATAATTGATGTATACAGGGTGTCCCAAAGTCACCGTTACAGAAAAAAACCATAGATTCCTTGCGAAATTCTAAGATATTTTTTCCTTTGTCATTTTTTGGAATTGGCAAAATTTACGGAGTGATCAACAATTTAATCTGGCTAATCAGGGCACGACTTTAGGCGCCAATGAAAGGGTTGACGAAGGCCGCTTGCCAGGATCATGGGATTCACTGCCTGCGCGCCCGGCCCAAAGCCGACCCAGCACGGCAATAAAATATGATTAATGCGTCCACGTGTTTACAAAGAAAACACACCGCACCCTCATTTTGTGCGTTGTTTTTGAAACGTCGTAATTATCTATTGTGAGATGAAAATCGACTGAGGTAAATCTGATAATTAGATTTATAAATTCGGAAATCATAAAAACGTCTTCGATATTAAAGCTCGCAGATTTTCCGAGACTAGCAATTTTTAGAATATGGGAAAATCTAATTTTTTTCCACGTTTTACGTCAGTCTATTTTCATCTCACAATAGACACAGTAGAGGATTTCGACGTTTCAAAAACGCACAAAATGAGAGTGGTGTGTTTTCTTTGTAAACATATGGAAGCACTAATCATATTTTATTGACGTAATGGGTCGGCTTTGAGCCGGGCGCGCAGGCAGTGGCAGGCAGTGAATCCTATGATCCTGGCAAGCGACCTTCGTCAACCCTTTCAGTGGCGCCTAAAGTCGTGCTCTGATGGGCCAGATTAAATGGCTAATAATTATTAAATTGTCAATTTTGCGAATTCCAAACAATGACAAAGGAAAAAATATCTTATAATTTCGCAAGGAATCTATGGGTTTTTTCTGTAACAGTGACTTTGGGACACCCTGTACATAAAAATAAAAAATAAAACTGCATACATTTAAAAATGTCATTTTTTTTTAAATAACATAAAACTTGTTCTTAAAAATTTATTTTTCCACCTGGTGCATTGTAAGTGACAGCACTTGACGTCGCAAAACCTGCATTCTGTTAGTCGTCACAACAGAGCGAACATCGGGAACCATGGTGTCGCTGAAAATCTCGTTGATGAGTTTATGGTTGCGAGTGTAACGCGAGTACGCCACGTGTTTCACCGAAAAACCGTCGTCTTGATCTGAAATACAGACAGTTATTCATAAATTTGTTTAAAAAACAATAACTTCAACAAAAGTTAACAAAAACTAGAATAAACTAATTTTTTTCATCCTGAATGGGAACCTTGTCAAAATTGTTGTATTATATGGAGTAAAAACCTTAAATATAAATATAGTTTATAAATTAATCCAAAATTTGAATGTATAAATTTTATAAATAATATAAAAATGATTTTAAAAAATACAAAAACTTGATGAATCTTAAAAATTATATTTCCGAGGTGTTTACAAAATAATTCTGATGAGGACCCCATGAAGGGCCGAAAATTATTATTACCATCTTCGTCTTCAGCAGGCAAAATGTCGATGCGTCTATCCTGGGCCGACTGATTTTTGCTGCTCCCAGAACGTTCGTGACTTTCGCGGTCGTCGCTATTTTGTTGGGCGGCGCACATTGCTGAGAAATATGGGAAAAATCAATTTTTTGCATCAATTTCGACAGTCCTCAAATAAGAGTATTTTCCATTTTTCGGAAAATTCCGTATTTTTCAATACAATACATTATTTTATGAATTAATTGTTATTATATTACATATTATATCTAAATTCACAATTTTATCAAATGATTACATTATAAATGGTTAAACATATAACTGAATAACAATAATTATTATAAAATAAAATAATATAATTATCGTCGAAACATTCGGTAGAATTACTTTAGCGGGTAATTGTTACTATTATCATTATATATCGAGTTTCCGTATGACTAACATTTTTCAAAATTCCGTCATATCCGTCTTGAAGTAAACTAAAAAATAATCAAAACACGCGTTTTTTTCTTTTTCGATTAATCGAAAACAGAAGCCTCGATGAGGCTAAAAAAACGTCACTAATTAGTAATTTTCGACTTGTATTGACCTACTTAACGAAAAAATAACTTTTCTGCGCGATTCTGAGACCATTTTTTTACATCTACGCCGAAACAGGCCCTACACCGCGAAATATAAAGACGCGAGAAAAACTATTTTCCTTAACTCGGCGAAATTAACGATAATGTGTCATTTTGGACTCGCCCCGTATATAATAAAATGTTGAAAATTTTCGATCAAGTACCCAATTAGTACACGATCTAAATATTCGGCGCAAAATATCAAAAACAGCCAAATGTTTGATTACCTGGTCTACCTCTCTTCCTTTTAGTTTCACCATTTCTTTTTTTGGGTGGCATTTTTAAAACTCTCAAGATTTTCGAATTTTGTGAAATTTTCAAGTCTTCCGAGTTGCTGAACTATTGAAGAGGGAACGGGAAGTGTCGAAAATGCCACCTCAGATCTGATAATGAATGATCCACCTCCAACAATGTTATGTGTATAATATGCATATATGTGCATATTGATGTGTTTTATGTGGATGAGTTTTTTAATCATCATCACTTAAAAATTAATTCCAACTGATAAGGACGTTAATTGGATGATTCGATGTATTTTATGAACAAGGAAATATTTTATTCGGAAAAAACGTCAATTAAATAACTTATTTTCGTGAAAAATTTGAGGAATTCTAAAAATTTTTAAATTTTGACAGGGGCGTATCTACCAGTGTAAACAGTGTTTAAAAAATGGTAATTTCATTATTTATTGTCATTTTATACGTTTTCAAATTCAGATTTAACATTTTTATTATTCTTACGTTCAATTTCACGAATTTCAATATTCAGACATTCGAAATGTGGAATTCTGAAATTTGCAGAGTTTTCGAAAATCAACTTTTCGAATTCTGTGAGAATTTTCCAATTTACAAGTTCCGCGATGTTAAATTGTAAAAAATGCAGAAAAATCGAAAATAAGTCTAAAACTTACAACACTGAGAATTATCCATTTTTTATAAAATAATATATTATGTATGATTTGCAATAAACATTTTTTCAACAAATTAAAAAAAAAATTAAATATTTGTCAATGAATAAACAAAATCTTGAATATATAAATTTTTATATTTTTAAACTGTGCAATTTCGAAAATTTTCAATTTTGAAGGAATAAGATAAATTTTATACATACACACATTTTCAAATCGAAGTCTCAAAAAGTTAGAATTTGAATAAAAAATTTAAAAAGTTGAAACATCTAATAATTTTAAATGAATCTAACAAAAATTATAATAATTCGAAAATCCTCAAAATAGAAAAATCCATCTTGTATGAAATCGTTTAATAATTCAAAAACCCATTAATCAAAGATTCCTTATTTCTAAATCACTTAAAATCTTTCAGAAGCTCTAAATTTCTAGAACTGAATCAAAAATCAAAAAACACTTAAAATTCTAGGTCCTAGAAAATATTACCGGATTTCCCACGATTTTTCGCAGCGATGTACGCCAGGTAAGCCGGAGAATTATGGTAGGTTTTCAAGCTTTTTTCGTACTCGACCTAAAATTTCAAAAAATCAAAAATACGTCGCAAGGATTTTTTTTCCATCTTTTATTTTTCCAATATTTTCGTTACTTTTTCAGCGTCGTATTCTTCGATGAATTCGGTTTTGTCCTCTTCTGGCAAATCTCGCCACATTTGACCGATGATTTTTCCTATTTCCCATAGTTTTAATTCTGGATTTTGAGCCTTTACTTGGTCCCATACTTTTCTGCTGTATCGCATGTAAGGCATCAACGGTTTTTCTGGAGCTTTCGGTGGTTTCGCTGCTCGAGAATCAGCCTATGGAAAAGTCGTTCATTATTATTTGTTGTGCTATTTTTCAACAATTTATAAGTTGTTTTAAGTAATACAAATAAATTTTGGTATATGGAAATAAAATGTGTAAGTATCGTAAAAAATTCTCAAGAGAAAAAGAAGGGATTAATAAATCAGAAACAAAAATAATTTGAAAAATTAAAATAAAGTGTGATAAAAAAAGACTGATTTTTCAGCAATTAGTGGAAGTAATAAAGGAATGAATTAATAACTTAAAATATTGTTTAAACAAATAACATGATGGAATAAAAGATATTTTGAAAATTACCGCTGCATTTTTTCCCACTTTTTGGGGAGTGAATCCTGGATGTCCATGAGGAGTTTGGACGAATGGACTTTGCGAATCTTTCTGAAAAATGTTAGTTTTTAATTGACAAAAATTTTTTTAAGGCAATTTTAATTCGAAAAAATCATTTGAAAATCAAATTTATACTTTTGAACTGTTTATTACATTGAAAAAAAAAATCAATATGTATGTTTGAATACTAATAATAATAAATTTTCAAAAATCAAGTACACAAATATTTGAAATCGTTGAAAATTCAAAAAATTAATGGTCATTGTTTCAAACTTGAAATAAAATTTGTTTCAATGATTTTGAAAATGCAACTCGTAAAAACAGTAATTTTTACATTGGAGCTGGAAGAGCCTCCTCCTCCAGAAGATCGTACACGTTCTGTAAAAAAAATATCATTTATTTAAACAGTAAAAATTATCGTAATAAACTCACACAAAAAACTGTACTTCAGTAAACAGACATATAAAATTGTTTGAAATTATAATTAAAATGTGAACATTGCGTAAATGATATCCGAACATCAACACGAAACATTAAATTGTCAAACGCTATGACATACAAAAATTGAGAAATATTTCATGTTCGTAACCACATCCTCATCTACATTCTAGGAAAAATACTCACGATTCGGCGTCACGATATTGGAGCTTGGAATCGCAACTTGTTTATAATTCGCAGGCAAAGCCATTTTTGCAATTTTTTTTGCAAATTGTCGAACGACGTAAAAACCAACGCCGAAGGCTACGTTATTCTCATATATTCACCATCCACAAAAAAAAAATGAATGAAAACACTTGTTTTTCCGTTAAAAACAGCAAATTTTGGGTCAATTATTGACAATCGGCGTGAATTTACATGTCAAAATTGATTAAATTCGTTTGACAGTTACACACGGCTTACCAATAAAATTTTAATAGTGTGTATGCGCGTGGGTGTGGTGTGAATAGAAATGCAGCCAACTGTTGAACAATAAAAACCCTACAAAAGACAAGGAATTAGTAGTTATCAATTTTGTTTGTTTCAAAAAGTTCAAACGACAATCGTATATCTACATTGTACTTAATTTTCATCAAAAATGTTTCGCATTATAAAATAACCACATTTATTGTTTGTCAGACCAATCAAGGTGCATATTTTCAAACTTCCCGCCAAACAATGTGGAGGTCGATCAATCAAAAGTATTGTTTCCCCGGTTCTCCCCAAACCAACAAAGTTCAAATCCATAACTTCGCAGCTTCACCAACAAACGCCACCACAAACACAAAATACCCTAGAAAAATCATTGGAAGCGTCACCCTTGAAAATCTCCCCTCCACTTCTCCGTCGCGGTACCACACACCCGCGCACCGCCTACACATGCACGCCCACGATTCTCTGTATTCGTGGCAACTGGTTTTTAGCACTGTTTCGCGGCCGCGAGAGTGTCAACTCAGCTGCGAAAACTCGTTCAAACTCGGTGTCGGACTGTCAGCTCGCGCTGAATCACTGCAGTCTCGAAAAATCGCGCACAAGTGCAAGTGCTGTCTTTTTATTTCCGCCAAATCCGGTCCATGCGCCTCCAAATTTAATCATGCTCATCAAGGAATTGTGAGTAGTCGACGCTTTTTCGGAACGCAAAATTTTTTCCCTCTTTTCAACCCTTAAAATGCCTGAAAAAATGGAATTTTTGGGGTCTCTGGGATGGGGGTGGAAATTTTTAAGGGTGGTTTTTTGGGGGATGGGTTTATAAAGGTCACGAGGAAAAATGATTGACACGTTGATTTTTGTGTTTGTTTCAGTCGTGTCACCCTCCCCCTCACCGTGGAAGAGGTAAGGGATCCATAAGTTAGCGCTAAAATTGCCGATAATTAGCGACAGCGTGTAATCTTCGGGACTTGTAAATTCATTTGATGAGGGTTCATTAGGGTTTTCGAGATGTTGATCGTTTTGTTTTGATGGGAATAGGAGATTTTTGGGGATAAAATGACAGTTTTCTTTGTTTTACATGGTTTTTTTCAAAAGTTGAATATTTTTCGTAAAAATTGTGGTGCAGGTTGAAGAAATGTAGAAAATTGTATATTTTGTAAGTTCTTGAATGAAAGTTTGAAAATTTCTGAATTTGTGCTGAATTGTATATTTTTGTCAAAAATACGCAATTCCCTATGTCGATGAAAAATGTTTTTTTTTTAATTTTAATTTGAACAAACTTCAATTTTTTATGTTACATAATTTTTAAGGAATTTTCATATCTTGAAGTTTTGGTATTCATCAAAAAATCTTGAAAAACGTCAATTTTGACCATTTATGATATATTATTGAAAAATAACGACCTTTTTTTTGAATAAAAAACAAAATTTTTAATAAAATTTTTATTATTCGAATTTTTCCAAAAAATCTGAAAAATGTCAATTTGCACTAATTTTTATATTCACAAACTTTGAAATCCAAATATTTTGGAATTTTATTTTAAAAATAAAATGTGGAAAATCTGAAATGAAAAAATTGAATTTAGACAATTTTTTTGAATCCCAATAAACAGATCAATTACAGTTGATGAAACAAATGAATAAATGTATAATTCATGAATTGAAATTAACAGATCGAAATTCTGAAAATACTATCTAAATTCAAAAAAATTCATTTAGTATAATAAATTAGTACATTTTTCAACTGTAAATTTGACTCGCTAATTTTTTTAGTACATTTTATCATTGCTTTGACCAATTTTTTCATGTATTGTATGATTTCCAAATAACTGATCAAATTTTTATTTATTTTAATAATAATGATTTAACAATTATAATTGTTAATCAATAAAATAACATAATTTTGTTCAATTTAATCATTGAATTATTATCTGTATTGTCCAAATCGATCGAGCATTTCCATTTTATCTCTTTTTCTCCATTTTTGTGAATAATCTAATCGTCATGCTTTAATTGACCTGAAAATGATAAATTGAATTTTCTTCCCTCAATTTATTCGAGATGAAAAAGAAACATGAGATTCGATATTTCAGGAATCTCTAATTTATCAAATGAATCGATGTTTTTTTTTTTTTTCGTAAATGACCTAAAATGTAGATTATCTAGGTGGATAAATTTGGAATATCGACAAAATTGTAAAAGTTATCAGACGAGCCGTAAAATGTTAGTTATAAAACTGTATTATTCATATAAATTTAGTTTTTTAAATAACAATGAAAAAAATGCAATTTTTCAAAATCGGCGAAATCGTTTATCAAAAAATAATTGTTGTATCAAATTTTGCTCCTAGCAATTTTCGTATTTTTTAATTAGTAAAATCACTTCACTTTATTTTTAATCAATTTAAGCAAAAATCAATTAATTTTCGGATAAAAAAGATTAATTTTATCTTAGTCAATTTTTTCAATTTAATTTCTATCATTTTAATCATATTTTTTCATTGTTTTATTCAAATAATCGAAAATAAACAAATTAATCCTCGTAAATCGACTAATTTGTTGTTTCAAAAAATTGCTCGATTTATTTCAAAATATCATTTTTGAAAACAAAATAAAACCAATTTTTTCTTGTTTCTCGTCAAAAATAATAACAAATATTAAAATTCCCCCCAACTCCCCTATTTTTACATGTCCCGAAAAATTTCAGCGATGTTATAAATTTTTCACCGAGAGAAATGAAAAATTGCCATACCCTTATTAATTAACTAATTTTATTGGGATATTAAAGATGTAACACACTCCAACTTTAATCGCATTATTTCATTTCCATCGGGAAATGAAGTGCCTTTTAATTATGCGACATTGCAAAATTTTCTTCTTCGATCGAAAATGAACTCGCGTTTTTTGAAACATTTAATTTGCTTTGGAAAATGGTGACTTTTGCGGAATTTTTATCACAATTGAAATTTAGCTGGACTGGCGTTACGTAACACGAAATTACAGTTCAATTAAATCGATATCGCGCCATGATTTGGGTAAAAAATTGCTCCTTGTTAAACACTATGAATTTGGCTGGGTGTTTTTTTTTAAACGCGTGCGTTTTTTCTGTTTTTACGAGTCATTTGCGGTTTTTTATTGCATAAGGCTTTGACATGTAGATATTATTTATCGCGAATTTCAGCGTTCGTGTTTTTAGCGAGTATGTCTGCGGGAAATGGAAAATGAGTGGGTGATTTTGTAAAATTGTTTTTTTTGAAATTGGGTGAATTTTTTGTATTGAAATTGTGATTTTTGGGTGGGAGGAAGATTATTTAAAATTATTGAAATAGTTTTGGTTTTTTTTGGAATATTTCTTATTTTTGGGATGGAGTGAAAAATTGAGAAAATTTTGAAATTCGAAATTAACGTATTTGAAATTTGTACGTTCGACATATTTGATTTTTGAACCGAATAATTTTCAAGTTTGGACATTGAAATTACAAAATTTAAAAAAAGATTTTCGAAGTATAATATTTGACTTATTCCATTTTCTGAAATTTTATTCAAACAATTTATTCAGTATAGTTTTATTTGAATGTGTGAAATTGTTCATAACTTGTCAGACTGAATTTTGAAATTATGAAATTCGAAATTGAATTTGTTTTAATATCGAAAAAGTTTTGAGTTTGATATTTAGAGATCGAATAATGAAAATTCACAATTTTATATTTACACATTTCCGAAATGTAAGAAATGTATAAATTCGAAAATTTTGAATTTCTATTTTCCGGCATTCGTGGATAAGAAAAATGTGGACGTATGTATTTTCGAAAACACGAATTTTTGAAATCACGATTTCCGAAAAAATTTTGCATCATCGCTCCGTTAAAATTCGTGAAAATATGAAAAATTGAGAGTTGAAAATTCGACGATCGGCGAATTTTTTCAAAAATTATGAATCCAAAGTTCGAAAAACGAAAATGAAGAAATTTTTTTCCGAGTATTCAATAATTTTGGATTTTTTAATTTTTAATTTCCAAAATGTACAAATTTTCATTTCACAAATAAATTCTCAATTTCCAAATTATTTAAATTCATAGTATGAAACGATTTTAAATAATTACCGACAATACTATTTTATAGTTATTTCTCTTTTGGATAATAATTATTAATTATAATAATGATTTCTATCAGAATTATTGAAAATTCGGTAAAAAATTCGCTATCTGTGATTTGAACATCAATTAACAAGTTTTCAGAATAAGTTTCGAAACTCCTTGAACTATCGAGTAACTTCCAAATGATGAAAAAAGTTTCATAATTTCAAATAGATTTAAAACTTGGCTTGTAAGCTCTTTTTAACTGAGATTTTTCTATTGTACTATCTATTTTCTAAGAAAATAGATCGTGAAGTAGAAAAATTTATTCATATTTATTTTATTTAATTATTTAATATTCAATTTTATGAAAGAAAATTGTTATCTGGTGAAGTTGGAAAAAGTTTCCAAGATTTCGAAACAAAACAAAGAATTGTTATATAAGAAGATTAAAGTTTGGGATTTTTGTTTTTCGAGTTTCTTCGGTCAAAAGTGATATCTCATTCACGCAATCAATCGAATTAACGACACTTGTGCACAGAATCAGATAAATAGTAATCATCTACTTTATACAAAATTTGGTAAATGACTATTAATTGCGTCAGATAAGTTAAATTAACTTTCAAAAATTTACGAAGTGTTGAAAAATGAAAAATGCATAAAATTTGGATCGACGGTAAAATTAATTTGAATTTTTTCTCGAGTAAATTGATTAATTCGAGTGTCATATTTCGAATTATGTAATAAATTTTTAGGATTTGTTTTGAATTACGGTACCTGGTTTTTTATGTTTTTTTTTCTTTTTAGTACCAAGTGGCTCAATTGTACTCGGTCGCGGAAGCGAGCAAGAACAACACCGGGGGTGGCGAAGGCATAGAAGTATTAAAAAATGAGCCTTTCACGAACGTGCCCCTACTGGGCGGAAAATATTCGTCAGGCCAGTACACGTACAAGATTTACCATTTAGCGAGCAAAGTGCCTGGCTTCATTCGTATGATACTCCCCAAAGGCTCTCTAGAAGTCCACGAGGAGGCCTGGAATGCCTACCCCTACTGCAGAACCGTTATTACTGTAATTCAGATTTATTATTATAATCTTATAATTATCATTAATATATTATTATTAATATATTACTACTTATTATTATTATTATTATTTATTATTAGATTATAGATTGTATTAATTATTATTTATTATTATATTATTAATATATAATTAGAATTAATTATTATCATAATCTTCTTTATTATTAAAGTCATCAATTCTTTAATTCTTTAACTTCGAAAAATTTGAATCTACACTCTTAACAATAAAAATTGTATCATTTGAATACGTCTGTATCGGAAAATTTAAATCTATGAATTTCGAGGATGAAAATTGGAAAAATGATGTATCGAGAAATTGAAACTTGGAAATTTCAAGCATGAAGATAGACCGATAATTTTAATCGAAATGTATTTGACTTTGTGAAGTTTGAAATTTAGAATTTATGGATGCAAAATTTAATTGGTATCAATTTAAAATTAACGAAGCGTTTTGAAAAACTCGAATTTATAAAAATGTTGTTTTATTGAACTTTTGTATTCTAAAATTGAAACTTGAAAATTTCGAGAATGAAAATCTGAAAATACAAATCGAAATGTGTTCAAATTCGCAAAAATAAAAATTTTAAATTTATGAATGAAAATTTTAATTTGTATCAATTTCAAATTTATGAAGCAATTGAGAAATCTAATTTTAAACTTTTTTTTGTACAATTTTTGTATTGAAAAATTGAAATCTGAATTTTTAAAACGAAAATAACCAGAAATTTTGAAAATGCGTATTTCGCAAATTTTACAATTTCCAAGTATGAATTACGAATTAAAAAATACTATAATTGGACATCTTTCAAATTTCACAATTTTGCGAAGGTTTTGGATAATTTTTCATCAAATATTGTGCCTTGAGGAAATGAATAATTATCGTAAATTTTTTTATTTTCAGAATCCTGGATATATGAAGGATAATTTTATAATAGTCATAGAGTCTTACCACATTGGTGACAATGGTAATCAAGAAAATGTAAGTTGGATCGTAATTTTAAATATTTAAAAATTTTTCAATCATTAAATTCGTCGTTGAACATTTTTATAACGTATATATTTTTCAGCTTTTAAATTTTGAATGAAAAAATTATAATGATTCAATAATTCACATTCGAACTTATAAAACTCTAAATTTTGAAATTTCACATTTATAATTAAAATGTTTTTAAATATTTTTCAAAATATTTTCTCTATTAAAATATGAAACGGAAGAATTGAGAGTGTGATAATCGAGGTTAAAAATTTTCAACCTAAAAAGTTCCAACTGTTAATAGTATAAAATAGAAGAAAATAAAAATAAAATTAAATAAATCGAAATAAAATATAAACATAAAATGTGAAACCTTTGAAATGTAACGTTTCGATTCTACGAGACAGGTTCACGAATTGCCGGCGGACAAGTTGAAAATGCGGGAGGTGGTGCACATAGACATAGCAAGCGACCCGGTGGCGAATTCGGATTACAAGGAGAGCGAGGACCCGAGCAAGTTCAAGTCGCAGAAGACGGGGCGGGGACCCCTCGTCGGCAAGGACTGGAAGGACAACGTGAAGCCCGTGATGACGTGCTACAAGCTCGTGACCTGCGAGTTCAAGTGGTTCGGCTTCCAGACGCGTGTCGAGAACTTCATCCAGAAGGCCGAGAGGCGCCTCTTCACCAACTTCCATAGGCAAGTCTTCTGCTGGATCGACCGCTGGCACGGCCTCACCATGGAGGACATCAGGGCCATCGAGGACACCACCAAGGACGAGTTAGACAGAGTAAAACACACATTTATTATTGTTGAAATTATCAGTGGCAGATCTAGGATTCAATCCTGGGGGGGTGGGGGGGTTCTCGACTAAATTTGTAGAAAAGCGAACGATTATTCATTAGTATAATATGAGTAAGACTTCGTTTACAGATTTAGACTCACTTTACAATTCAGAGTTGGAGAGTTTTTGTTATGTCGAAATTAACATTTTTCAATTTAGCTTCAATTATTGATTTAATTCAGTCTAGTATAAGAATGACGAAATTTTTTAATGATAATCCCAAAAAACATGTATTTTTGGAAAAATTTAAAAAAAGAACGTTTGAAAAATTACACTTTCGAATTTCAGAATTTGTACCTATAATTCCGAATCTTCGAAATTCAAAGTTTTTGATTTTAGACCATCAATTTCTAGAACTTCGAGATCCAGAGAATTTAAGTGATTTTGTTTGCAGAATTCAGAAGATGTGAACTTCAAAATAACTTGCTAAAAAAGAGAAATTTCGCTCCATTTGGCGTTTGAATTTTGGAATGAAGATAATTTAGAATCTCGATGAATCGAACATTTTGTTATGATGTAACGTTCGATATATAATTATAATGAATCCGAATTCCAAAAATTTTAAAATGAAACATATCTCAAGTTGCAAAACTTTTCAATATGTTTTCGAAGATTAGAAAATTCGGTAAAAATGAAGATTCAAAATTATGTCGTTATTTTGACGATTCATATTCCCGAAAATTCTAGATTTGAATGTTTAAATCTTTAAATCCAAACGTTTCAAGATTGGACAAACTGAACTTTTTCAAAATTTGAAACACTTTTTTTAAAAACAGTGGATTTTTGAATAATTCAAAATTTGTTATTTCGAGAATTTCAAATCCCCAAAATTTCATTTTACATGTGGAAAGTAAGAATGTTGATTTCGGAAATATCAAGTATACATAAATTTTACATTCGGCAACTTTCATCTATTTTTGAGAACTTTGAATTTATGATTTGTGATTTTACAATTCGAAACCTTGAAAATTCCATTTCTTAAGGCTCGAGATTTACCTCCAAAATTTTCAATACTAAACGGCTTTTTTTATTCGGAAACTTTCGAATTCATTATATATATTTCACTACACTGGAACAATAAAATATAAAAAATTCATAATTGAAGATCACCAACTTCAAGAATTCAAAATCCGAAAAATTCTATTTTTAATTGAAATACACTCCTGGTTGTCTTAGAAATTTATAATTTTGGGAGTTTTTTGCCCCCTCCCCTCCCCTGGATCCGCCACTGGAAATTATGAATATAATTTTTGTTCGATAGTTCCCATCCTTATATTTTATGAGAGGATCTGATTTTCTAACGATAAAAAAAATTACCACTGAACTTAAGAATCACGGAAATGTTGTCTCCTTTCCAGCAAAGACACGAGGGCGAAGTGCGAGGGATGCGAGCCGAGGATTGAGGCCCCCGCCCCACCTTAAACAAATTACCTTCGACGTTGACACAATGCCGGGCATACACACTTACACGCACTCAAAGCCATAAAAAGCGACTCCTCGACTTTCGGGACGTTTCGCGTTTTCTCTCTGTCTAGATTCAATGTCTTAACTTTTTAATTTATTTGCGATTTCACGAAGATTTAAAGAATAACAGAGCGGTCGTAGATGAGTGTACCTACAGTCAAAGAGTTACAGTTACGTATATTACCAAAAGCGAGTAAAAGAAGAGTTGAGGAAAAAAAAAAAAAAAATTCAACACGGTCCGTTCTAGTAATCGTAAACAAAGTAGTCAAACGATAGATTGTAAATGTTCGTCAACGAGCAGATAAGAAAATCAACGCTTGCTGCAAGACGCATAAGTGATTTTTCCAGGAGCTCTGTGATGGCGGTAGGTGGGCAAGGCTGGTGCTGGAGCCCCTAGGACGGGCCTTGCTCGTCTACCGATGGTCTAGCGTGTAAAAAAGACTTGGTGTTCGAATTCCGAAAGTGCTAGTTGTATTATGAAACGAGGAGCCCATTTTTTTCCGATTTGGCAATCGGGACTTTTGTTTTGTGGAACAATTAACCCGATTTTCAGTATTCAGAATTGCGCGAGGAACGTCGGAAATGTTTGATCGTATATGGACATATATATGTATACATACGTGATTGTAGAACATAATTTTTCGAGATTGTTGTGTAAAAAAGTGCAGGAAAATTTGATCGGATTCTCCCGGAATAGTATTAGTCGTTTCGCGAGCGCCGCCAAAGAAAATGTTGCGATGTTTTTCGCGTGTGATTACGGTTGTTGGTGTTTTTGGAAGTGGTCTTTTTTTTTCTTTTTCTTGGAGTTTTCGAGGTTTTTGAAAATGAATTCGAAAAATTTGTGGAATAAATTTGTTGAATTGATTTGATTTTTGTTTTTCTTGCTTGGGGGAATATCTGTTTTGGTTTGGAAAATGAGAAAATTGGTGTTTTTTGTAATTTGGAGAAATAACGGTTTTTTTTTGTTTTTTAGGTGCAAAATTTGGAAATTTTTGCATTAAAAAAATCGATTAATGATTGAATGTTTTGAGATTTATGACGTCATTCTTCGCCTTCATTTTTCTAAAAATTGTATCGAGTCGCATTTTTTAATTTTAAGGAATTTTTGTAAAATAGAATTTTAGATTTTCCAGGAAAACAGAACTTTTGCATTTTGCGAGGTTTTCGATTTTTGGAAAAACTCCAAGATTTTGAAAAACTGATTCAATAATCGGAATGCGTAAGAAACCCAGAATATTTTTTGCATTATTGATATGTACCTAGAAATAAACAATTGATGAGTTTTGTCATCAATTCTATTAAACTATGAATTTGAAATTGCGTAAAATTTACAAAAACGCAAGTAATTATTTTTTAACAATCACGTAAAAAAATGGATAACCAAAAACAATCCATGAAACATCAACAACCCTGGTGTGTATGTATGTATGTGTAATATATGAAGGGATGCGCATGTGTATATACGCGAGGTCATAAGAATAACGAAAAAAAAAACCAAGATCGGATTTCGATGAGAAGTGTATTAATTCCTTGTAAGCGTAGAAAAATATAGTACAAAGTCTTGTTGCGGATTGTACATAAAGCGCGACGATCCAACGTACAAAACAGAAAATATGCGGCTCAATTTCGCAACGGCCGAGTTCCCCCTGAAGTTGGCCCCTATTTTTATATCCGCTGTTGAAAATAGTGATAAAAAAAAATAAAAAAATAAAAAATAAGTGTACAAATTTCGAATTTCTACTGTCGGTTCCGACCTACAGTAAAAATTGCAAATTTCCCACCATCTGGGTTGGCAGCTGTGTTATAGAAAATCCACCATTTTTAACAGCGGATATTTTTCATCTTCAATTTGATCGATACTTACGGGAATTTTCGGGGCAAAAATTTCGAATACGAAACTCCGAAAATTTTGAAAATTCCGGAAGGACGAAATTTTATAACTTTTGTTGAAAAAGTATCTGAAAATCCCTGTAACTTCGAAAATGAAGTGAAATTTTTAGGTCTTGATTCCCAAATTTTGGAAAATTCACGAGTGCAAAACTATAGTTCTGAAAACAGAAAATTTTAATTTCTCTAACCTACGTAAAAAAATAGCCTTAAATCCTAATTTCAACATTCAAAAATAAAATTTTTTGTTAAACAATGAAAATTAAATACTTTTTCACTAAAATTCGTAATATTCTCAAATGCAAAACTCCAAAAATTCTCGAAACCTCATTAAACCACAATTCTACAATCCTCAATCCAAAAAATTTCAAAAATTCGAAATATTTCGAAATTTTTTAAAATCCAAATTCCAAATTTTTTTTTTAAACAACGGAAATTAAAAACTTTTTCACTAAATTCGTAATATGCTCAAATGAAAAACTCCGAAAATTTTCAAAACCCCATAAAACCACAATTCTGCAATCCTCAAAAAAAAAAATTCCGAAAATCCCAATATATACCAACATCTAAAACTTCCAAATATTTCAAAAATTTTTTAAACCCAAAACTCTCCAACATATATCCAAAAATGCCAACATAAAAACTAAATAAAAATTCAGCACTCGGTTTTCGCAATTTTTGGAAACCGAGGGAACATATTTTCTCCAAGTTTCTGAAATTCGCTTAAAAAATATTTCGTGGCTAACCGAAACTCGGCGGTTGCGGGGCCAGATACGCGTCGTCGAAGATATGTTGATGGTGGTGGAAATGTTAATTGAGGCCATATTCTTTGACGAGATTTCCCGCGATGACGAGCCTTTGAATTTCGGATGTTCCTTCGTAAATTTCTGTAATGCGCGCGTCCCTGTAGTGGCGCTCGGCGGGCATGTCGCTGACGTAGCCCATCCCGCCCAGGATCTGGATGCACTGGTGCGAGCAGAACGTCGCTGCCTCCGACGCCGACAGCTTCGCCATCGCGGCTTCCTGTCGTTTGTACATCGTTGACCATTATTCGTATTCATTACAATTATTACCCAGTGTCCAGGGTGGTCGAACCCAAAATTAATAAGCAATTTTTTTCAAATTTGGGAGAAAACATGGTTTCCAAAATTCCGATCAACTCGGTTACAGATTGATTCTACCGATTTTCGTAGTTCAATTAGACATTTCATTTGCTTTCATGAATTTAGTTTCAGTTTAATTGATTACTTTCGGTTCGATCACTTTGTTGGACTAAAAATTCAAGAAATATAAAAAATTAACTACATCACGATTCTCGTGCAAACTAAACAAGTATTACCAGGCGAGTTTTAGGGCGTTAATTACTGTAATTAATAGAGACCGAAGAGGCCACGTCATGTCAATGAATAAATCAGTTTAATCCGAGAAAGTGGAAGTACTTTGGTGAAGGGTTTGCCCGAGTCCTTGAGGTGCGCAGCGCGCCAGGTCAGGAGGCGCGAGCTCTCGATTTTCAGTGCCATGTCCGCGATTTTGCTCTGGATCGTCTGAAGTTTCAGGATGCTGCTGCCGAAAGCGCTGCGCTGCGCTGCGTAATACATGGCGCAGTCCAGCGAAGCCTGCGCTATTCCCAGAGCTTGGCTGGCGATCCCGATTCTTCCGGCGTCTGAAAATATTCGAGTTTTGAATTTTCAGGTTTTTTGAAAGTTGTTTAGCTTAAATCTTGCCTACGCCCTTGAATACATATTTATTTCCGATGATTTGAAATTTTCCCATTCGAATCCGAAAAATTTCCATTTTTCGTTTTCCATTTACTGAACCGCACCTAAAGTCATCATAGCAATTTTGAATCCCATCCCTGGTTCTCCGAGCACGTTTTCAGCTGGAACTTGGCAATCTTCAAAAATCAGGGAACACGTGCTGCTCCCGCGAATGCCCAATTTGTCTTCTTTTTTGCCCAAAGAAAATCCCGGCGAATCGCGTTCGACGATCAGAGCACTGATTCCCTTGTGTTTTTTTGATTTGTCGGTTGTGGCGAAAAGCACGTACGCACTGGCTTCAAAAGCATTCGTAATCCAGGATTTCGTTCCATTCACCTGGTGCGAAAATCATCGAAAAAGATCATTAGTTTCATGGAAGAGATATACAATTGAATAAACTTTTAAGATTTATACAAATTTAAAGAGCTATACAGTTCTGAGATACTTAGATATCTACATTTTTTTTTTCAACAATTAATTTTAGTGTCTCATTTTTCAGTAAAACTTTCTAAAATTCACGTGTATAAAATACGACTTTTTAAATTGAATCAAATTCCATAAAAAAAATATACATATATATATACATATATAAAAAAATTAATCAAAGGATTTCTCTTTTTTTCCAAAAAGCAAAAAAACCTGACACAAAGTATTCAGAAACCCATCAATCCAAACTTTGAATCACAAATTACATTTTCTCCTCAAAAACGCCACCTTATAATTCTGGCCTTCGAGTTTCGCGAGCGTCGAAGCAGCCCCAGCGTCAGAGCCGTTCCCCGGCTCGCTCAAGGCGAAGGCCCCAATTTTGGCGCCTCTCGCGAATTCCGGTACATATTTTTCTTTTTGGGCCTTGGTCCCGAATTTTTCTACAGGGCCCAAATACAGGGAATTTTGGACGCTCATTATGACGCCTGCGCTGGCGCAGCCCCGAGATATTTCCTCCATGGCAATGGCGTAGGCCAAATAATCCAAACCGCTGCCCCCCAGCGACTCAGGGGCCGTGAGACCCATCAGGCCCAATTCCGACATTTTTTTCACTTGCTCCGCTGGGTATAAGTGCTCTCTGTCCACTTTCGCTGCGACGACTTTCAGCTCGTTTTCCGCAAAGTCCCTGGATTTTTGAAATTGGTATTATTATTTTTGGAAAATTGGTATTTGTTTGTTTTAAAGCATTTTGACCTGCATGTTTTCTGGAGCATCTGATGAGTTTCGGGGAGAGAAGAAAGAGAAGCGATGCTCCGAGAGTTTTTGCATAATGTTGAGACTAGACGATTGATTCCTGGAAATGATTGAAAAAAATTAATTAATTTTGATAAAAACAATAATATGTTGATTGTAAATATTTTTTTGTTACATGAACTAAATTTTTTCGCGTTAGATTAAAAAATTGCAGAGAGCAAACTTAAACATTTTTTTAATGTTGATTGACATGCGATAAAAATTTTCCTTATTTTTACGCTGATAACTTAAAATATACTCGCGACATTCCACACAAAAGTAACGATAATAATTAATCACGTGATAATATACAAAAATAAATACTTCCGAAGTATAAAAATAACACACTTATCATCAAACTTACGAAACATCATCAACTCCTTCAATCACAGACGTATAAATCAAAGTCCAAAAATACCGAAAAGTATGTAAATTCGTATCCCAAAAACACACAGAAAATTGTGTTCTGTAATAACCGTTATTCCTCAATGATTGGATCACAAAATTTGCAAATCACGTATATACACCGGGTAAAAGTCATTAAAAATTACAAAAATAAAGTATTTTATTCAGAAGACCTTCTACTTTTGTTTGTTTA